>JAPZDY010000017.1:10874936-10924294 GCA_029783645.1 Ctenochaetus hawaiiensis
CCGTCCAAGGAAAACGTCGAACGCACCTCATTTTCATTCATCGTTTTCACCGTTTCAGGTCGAAATCAAGGTCGTCCTCAGCAAGGACAAGCTAACAAAATTAGCCAACACTCGAGTTCCAGACATATCGATAATGCACACATTCATCATTCTATAAAAGAAGAGGAAAGACAAAAAGAGAGACGGTGAGTCAGAGATGAGGAGAGATTACTATTCTCATTGGCGTGCCATCAATCTAGTGGAGCCTTCAGTCCTCTTGGCACAGAGATTCTGCCTCCATTAGTCAGCGTGCACATTTCAAAGATGTAATTACTGACCCAAAACATGAAGCAGGTTATGACAACACAGCACAGGCGTACCTTTAATTTGCTGCAACCGTGCGCTGTCAATTCACGGTGCATTTTTATGTTGTT
This sequence comes from Ctenochaetus hawaiiensis, assembly GCA_029783645.1. NCBI lineage: Eukaryota > Metazoa > Chordata > Actinopteri > Acanthuriformes > Acanthuridae > Ctenochaetus > Ctenochaetus hawaiiensis. Next base: position 10,875,350 of record JAPZDY010000017.1, read on the forward strand.
TACTGTTTTCTCCGAATGCTGAGAAAGATATCAACACTATAATTATGTCCAGAGTGGAAATGGATTGGGTCAACAGCAGCATGGAAACTAGTTGTCCTTGCCTTTTTAAATTAAATTTTTTCTTAATAATGTTGCAAAATTAAGCTTTTTTGCTTTCTGTTAAGTTCCATCTGCTAGTTGGTCCAGAGTGAAACATCTAAACTGTGACCGCCATGAAATCCGGTACAGATATCCACCAACCCCAGCCTAATGACTTTGGTAATGACCTGACTTTCCTTCTGATGTTGACTTTTGTAATTTTAGTAAAGTGGATCAACAACAATTTGAGGATTGTCGTAAAACTTGTTTCTGACATTTATGTCCCATGCAGGATGAATTCTAATAGCTTTTATGATCTCTTTTTATGAGTAAACTCTGTAGGCCTCAGTAATTCCAAATACTACCATGAAAAGTGGATATTTGTACCAAAATAGATTGTTTCTTTGTTTTGCTCTGGATGAAAGAGGGGCTGACATGTAAAATTTAAATATTGTGTTCATAAACTGCATGTCGGCCGGCTAAGATGTATTATAGTCAAAAGTAACTGGCCTTAAAAAAATACATTCTTTTTCTTTCGAGTCCTGAGAAGAAAAAAGCTGCTGTTGACTCATTTATTTCATAATGTTTCAGCCCTTCATTTGTTTCCGCTTGATGGAAACCTTTTCTAAATCTAAAAACCTGGCAACTCAACCAGTGTTTATGGGATGTTTTATATTCTGCAGCTTAAAGTAAAAAAAAACAGTATGGTTTGCTTTAAAGCTCATTGGTGCTTGGAAGTATATTTTACATTGTATTATTGTGAACATGTATTGGATTGTTCGAGGACACGAAGTACACGCTGGACCCTGGACTCACGGACCGCACACACTCAAACCTCAACTGAGCGAATGAATACGCACACGCCGAGTACAACAGGGAATGGACTCGATGAATAATTGAGTCCTCTGAGATCGAAGGACATCCTGGACTTCCATTCTGAAAAGACAGATGAAGCTATTTTTGTGGCAGGGACATTTACTTGCAAAGTACACAAGCAAAAACACAGACACACCAGCACGGCTGATTTGGGGCATCGGAGACTACAGCCACAAATGTGTTGTGAAACTTCAGATCTTAAAATGAGAAAGAACAGGAAGAGGAACTTAAAAAGAAACCTGTGTCATTCAGATCATGTAAAATTACTGTGGATTTTAGTAAAACTAAATTTAAGACTGTCAAGGTAAATTTAAGGTGGTTCTCTTAATAGATTCTTACTGCTGAATGTTTTGTGACACTGGATGAAAGTTTATTGTTCTTAAATGCTGTACTAAAAGTTAAAGCCGTATTTAAGATATCATGGAAAAAAAATAACTGGACTAGAGTAAATTAATATTTCTAATTTTCTAGCTTTTTAAGCCTTTAGGAAAAAAATAGGTCATCAACTATATCTACCTAGATAAATGTCAATATTTATACTTATGACATCTATATTTAAGGCATTTGTATTTATCAAAATATATTTATGGCATTGCTAGATTGAAGATGCTTTTAAAATGCTGTGTTTATTCATTCCCACGTCCTATAACAACCAAATTGAAGGATTTTGATGCAGAATTTGAAGGCCTTCACACACAGCAAAAGTTTATGTACGTCCTAATGTCCATACGAATGTTTGTATCTGTCTACGATGTGTGAATATGTAGATGAGCACGAAAACACGCAGGGGCACACATCAAAGGCTCCGACCCTTTTCAGAAGAGACTCAGACTTAAAAAGGAACGTTGCGTTTGCTTCCCTTCTGCTCAGTGTTCACTGCTCATTTTTGTTTAATGCACTGTTGATAATGTTTGTGAATCTCTTATGGATTGCTTAGCAATGTTAAGGAATCACTTTGATTCCTGGTTACTTTTAAATTACTTGGTCTTTTTTTTAACTAGTCTTTATTTGTCCTGAAAATAATCTTGACTTGTCACAGTACCAAAAGGGGATGTTGGAGATAAATATTGTACTATTTTGAACATACTCCTAATTGCAAATCAAGAGGTAGAAATGAGGTTTCAGCCCACTCCTTTTGGGTCGAGTGTGACAAAGCACGTTCTCACAGCGTGGTCCATCACAGAACCGTTGAGGCTGACGGGGATGTCTAGTTTTGCAGGACTTGGGTCACGGTAGGAATATCTCAACAAGTGAAGCTGCTGATCTGTTTGACCTGGCAGGTTCATGAGGTGATGGGTTTGAATTTGAGTTTAGCTTTAGTTTAAGTTTGCTTCTCACTAATGTGAACGATACAGACAACATCAGAGCAGGTTATGTCCACATTGGGACATAACTCACTGAGATCAGATGCAGGCGCATGAGGTTCTGAGGTTCTGGGATGAAATCCAGGTTAGCATGGTTACCAATCGTCTTTTCTACTTTAGCTTCTCAAAAATGTGAACAAAACCAACAACAAACCCTACTCTCATTGTACCTTCCAATAGCTCAATGAGTAGACAGCAGACAATGGGATGGGGTGTCAGGGCAAAAGCCGTTGGTTCAATTCCTGCTTTGCTCAGCTTTTGAACTTTAAAGGGGGATGTCATCAGAAGTTAAATGAAAATCTGTCAGAGTCATCAATGAAGTGTGTGACCGGTGGCGCAGCGGCCCTGGATGTGAAGGAGGCAGGCACTTTTGATTTACTGGATGTTGGAGGTATTTTTTTCTCTCAGGTTTTATCTGAACTGCAGATAAACACAGTGTGTATATAAACTAAACTTGCACTCAAGTATTAAATTGAAATGGTCTAGATGCAATCAAAGTGAGAAAATGTCAGATGAGATAAACTGCTGATTTTGCACTGACGGGTTCATGAGGTGATGGTCATTTAAATGCACTTTTCACTAAGGTGAATGACAACCACGACAACGAAGCACATATGTTTATGTGGAGATGTGGTTCAACGTGTTACGACGCATACGACGCATGGACAAGATGATCCAAAGTTTTGGGATCAAAACCAGATTAGTGTGGTTCCAAACAGTCTTCTCTACTTTATCTTCTCAGAAACGTGAACAAAAGCAACAGCAAACCTAAGAGATATTGCAGCTGCCATAGCTCAATGAGTAGACAGCACACTGTCGTGTTGGCAGTCCTTGGTTTGAGTCTTGTTCGAACATCTTTTGGACTTTAATGGCTTGTGTTGTCAGAAGTGACGGAAAAATCTTGTCAGAGTCCATTTTGTAGTGTATGATTGGTGGCGCAGAGGTTGAGACTTTGGTCTGTGGATATGATGGTATCTAGTTCGAATCCCAGTCTCCATTCTTGATTTTACAGTCGGCCGCCCTCAGCATCTAAGTGAAATAGTCAAGACGCCGGCCCAGACGGAAGGCTGTTGGTGGAGCAGCGGGTTCGTGAGCGCCGAGAAAGGCACCTGTCACCTGAGATTGGCAGACCCTGGTTCGAATCCTGTCAGACCCCGGCAGCTCGGGCGCAAAAATTGCTTTGAAATAAGTTGCAGATGACTTTTTACAGTCATGTCACTGAAAATAAAGTTGATACAAAAGTCATTAAAGTCACGACTTTTTGAAAGTTGTCAAAAAAGTCTTCAACAACAGATGACTTTTTGTCTTTGCAAAAAAGTCAATGAAAAAGTCATCTGCATGACATGACTTTTTCGAGGACTATTTTCACAGTGACGAAAAAGTCATCTGCATGACATGACTTTTTCGAGGACTATTTTCACAGTGACGAAAAAGTCATCTTTTGACAATGACTTTTTTTAACAACTTTCAAAAAGTCGTGTGCAGATAACTTTTTCAAGGACTTTTTATCAAAATGTGACAAAAAGTCGTCTCTACATGACTTTTTGCCACTGTGAAAGAAGTTATTGCAAAAATATGTGCATGTATATAAATGCTATAAAAGCCTATGCAGCTGTTGCAGCATTTATATTAAATTCACCTGGTTGCACCTGATAGTTTATGTAGCGCAACATATACAGCTGCTTGCTTATAGGGCGCAATATATGGCAGCAAATATAATAGCAGGTCGCCAAAATGTCAGCCGGCCACGTCGTCGTTTTCTATAACCCCCAGGTTGCGTGGCCCCTGGGGGCGGAGTGGGCCACAGACCCCCTCCACCCCACCGCACTCCATTGGCGGTGGGAATTGCGCCCGAGCTGCCGGGGTCTGACGGGATTCGAACCAGGGTCTGCCAATCTCAGGTGACAGGTGCCTTTCTCGGCGCTCACGAACCCGCTGCTCCACCGACAGCCTTCCGTCTGGGCCGGCGTCTTGACTATTTCTCTGAACTGCTGAGACTGGAAAATCGAAAAGCTAAGCCAGGATCCGAACCAGGGTATTAAGATCAGCAGATCACTGGCACTACAGCTGCGCCACTGGTGTCACGCCATGTGTGAGACTCTGACAGATTTTGTCATCACTTGACAACAAAAGTCTTAAAAGTCCAAAAGATGTTTGGACAACATTCAAACCGATTGCTTCTACCGCGACACAACATTACAGTATCTGCTGTCCACTCCTAAAGCTATGGCAGCTGCGACAAACTTTAGGTTTGTTGTTGGTTTTCTTCACATTTCTGAGAAGATAAAGTAGAAAAGATTGTTTGGAACCACACTAACCCTGATTTGATCCCAAAATCTCAAATTGCCATATGCTTGCGTCTTATCTCATTGAGCTACTTCCCCTCATGAATATCTGTGCTTCGTTGTCCTATTTGTCTTTCACCTTAGTGAAAAGTGCACATAAAAACAGAGCTAAATTGTGATTCAAACCCATCACCTCGTGAACCGTCAGTACAAAATCAGCAGCTTATCTCGTTTAGCTATCGTGCACTCTTCCTGACACAGTGCTGACATAGCTCATATTGGCAACTTTAAAAAAAAAAAACAAATACTATATGATATCTCTATAAAATCTCATCTCCACAGAGTACAGATTTTTGTTCTCAGGAAGGCAAAGGCAGGTTGAGCTGAGGACTCTGCAGAGCTTACTTCCAGAGTTTTCTTACAGGACAGAAGAACTGGTTTCTCTGAGCTCTTTAGTCGTCCTTTTGGCAGCACTCAGTTCAACTTAGCATGTAAATTCTTCTTATAACGAAATCAACTTCATCTCATCTGCTGAAGCTTTACAGATCACTTGAGGCAGTTAGTAGCATTCATTGTCAAGTAACTGTGAATGTAGAGAAAAAAATCTGTAAAGTCTGATAAGTTAATGTTAGGGTTAACAGGAATAATAGATCCGATATCCTATTTTGTTGGTGCTTATGCAGTGTGCACTGGCTGATATTCATAACTTCATACTCGAGATCTAGTTGACAAGATTTTGGCATAAATATTGTTTTTTGCACGCCAGGCTCACTGCCAGAAGCGATGACTGCTGTGCTGTCCACCAACAATTTGGATTGGATTTATCGGCATAAAGGTGACAACGGTGTGAACGGTGCTAAGCGTGCCGTTGAGGTGATTTTTGGGAAAATTGCCTTTTACTCGGGCAGAGCATTGTGCTTTCTCTCAGATGTCAAAAGTCCCTTGAAAGTGCCTTTTAATGTACTTTCGGTGCATGGGTGTGCGGGTGACAGGGTGTGTGTGGGCTAGTTTGTGTTTTTCTGAGCTTTTCTGTGCTTGACCTTCAGTGATGTGACTCATTTAGGTGCTGGGAGAGTGAGGCAGAAAAAAAAAAGATAAGGAAAGGTTAGCAGACTGCAGTGCAGAAGGTCGCTGTTCCACGGCTTTTTGCGCTGGGGTGGCGTTCAAACGGCCTTGTGCTTTAGGTTCATTCAGGAAGAAAGACATGGTGTTGGCTGTGTGTAATCACATACTCTGAGCTGGATTATGAGCCTCAGTAGCCTGGCAACACAGTTATAATACATGTTTTTTTCTTACCCTTACATAGCATTATGTCATATGTGACCTTTATGAAAGGGTAACACCTGTTGAAACCAGAGGGAACCAACTTACCTCTGCTAAAATTGCTCCTCATTACAACTCTTTCCTGAGGAAATACAAAGTAGAATCTTCATGCTTGTTTCATAATTCATCCAAAACATTGCAGAGGTTTTACACTTTGGTGAAAAATAAAGTCACTGCTGGGTGCAGGTGTACTACAGACCACAGATATCCTGATATTTATTCTTGTGGTCATGATAGTGCTTTGTTCCCTGCCCAGCTTAGTTAAATGCTATTTGGCCTGTACATTTACATTTACATTTACATTTATATAACAGAGATGACTTCCATGATCAATCTTGCACGCTGGACCAACAAGTTCCTGCAACAGTTAGGGGGAATTTTGCTGAAGTATCCATGATTTGTCTGCAAGAGCTGTTTCTCCTTGTCTTCCTCTTCTTTTCTTCTTCCAAAACCAGAAGACCAAACCTTTCACCCCTAAAACACTCTGTTACAGATGCAGGATATTGTCGAATGGCGAGAGAGCCCACAAGATGTCTTCTCCTAAAAAGGGAGTTACAAAGACAGGATATCTTCGTTACAGTTGAGGTTAAATTTATTTGTGCATTTATACATTTTCAAGGACAGTCTAACCTCAAGAATGTTTTCATCTTTCCATCTGGTCACATGTTTTTGTGAGTATGTTGGTGTCTTCATCTGACAGTGCTGATCAGTACACTTGCCACTGTTTCATCATAGTTTAAAAAGTCTAAACAGAGTGTAGAGAAATCTGTGGGAACTGAGGACACAGTGTCGCTAAGCGGGCCTCACAATGGAGAGAAGAGTTTGAGTTTCACAGAGAAAATGTGTGAGCACTCATCACTAGAGAAAATCAATGTTAATCACTGTGAGAGCTTTTTCTTCACACATTAAAAAACACCGGCAGATAATAGCAGAGAATAACAAGAAAGTCCTTTTGCAGTCAAACTTTATTCATATCACAGACACTCAACAAATAACTTCATTTAAAACTGAGAACATTTGATCAAATTCATGATACCAAAGGTCCAATTTTTTCAAAATTTAAGCTTAAAACTACATACAAGAAGGTATAAAATATCCTTTTTAAACACAACACACATAGGAAATGTGATTAATGTCTGTCTGCTCCCACATATTCCTGCACACTTTACCCACTTTAAAACTGCAAAATGTCTCACTAAAACCTGCACGTTGTTATTTTAAAACATGTTAAACATTATATTTCCTCACATACTCCAATAAATAGCTTCATGGCTCAATATGGTGAAAAGACTCAGTGCTCAGAGGATCTTTGAAATGATTTTAGAAAAGTGAGGATGCATTGCGAGATGAAGGTAAAGAGTTCACATTTCAGTCGATTCAGAGCCTGACAGTGATTTGAAGGAGAGGATGAGTTTGACCCTCAAACAGCTCTGAGATCAGCCCGTCATCATCCTGCTCCATCTCCATTTCAAAGCAATAAACATCAAAAATGAGAAGAACTGTAATTTATTTATATATTTTCGAGATAAGCATGACATATTTCACTCATGTCTTTATTATAATTGACTTTTTTTAAATCACATTTACACAAAAAGCTAAAGGAAGTAAAATTGATAAATGTGATCTAGCAGATGATAGATGTCCAATATTAACCATAGATTTTTTATATCTGGCTTGTTAGTTACATAAAGACAACATCTGTCCAGTATTTTTACATCATTTTTTATGGCTGCATCTGTAACAAAGGATTAAATATGGTAAATTAAATATCATTTTGCAGGTTAGTCCTAATTGATTAGCTGACACAACACTAACGACAGGAATTAGTCCGTATTTTGTTCCCTCTGCAGCACTGTCTTCTTCTTCTTTAACCTCTCAATTCTCATCACTTTCATTACCCTCATTAAATCCCAGATCCTGTTTCCTGTCTGAACTAATTCCTCTTCTTTTGCCTTCTCCTCCCTCACATGTGTTTCCCTCAGAATCAATGTAGACAGAAAATTTATTGTTTGAAGTGGAACTGAGCATCTAAATTTCTTATGAGCAGAATGTGTTCGTTGGAAAAAAAACATCACCTGTTCAAAGACACGGCATAAAAAAACGCTTGGGGTATTTAGGAACGGAGAGATGAATAAGAAAAGGGCTCTAAATTCTACTACTGCAGCTGATGAAAGTAATATCAGCCTCGGTTTCATTATCAAGGTCTAATGTTTGGCTTTAACGTTGCATTTTATACAAATCATATTCAGTTTCAGACAAAAAGTCCTTTCTACTATTTTCTTTTGGTAGGACTTTGCTATTTTACTTTCTATTTATTCATTTTTTTTTGTTATTCATTGTCACAATTTTCTCTCTTTTCTTCATTTGCATGTGTTGTATTTTATATGCTTATATGACAAAGAATACTCCTGTGTTTGAGCAATGAATGCACCTATAATCAATACAGAAACCATTTTAATTATGTCATCTACCTCAAATCATGGGATATTGATTCATCAGGTGCCTCAGATGTCCAGATGATGATTGTGCAAAGTTACTTGAAATACTTTCTCATCTAAGTTAAAGTTTGCACCTGCTTTATGCACATTATCATTATCATTTGCACACAAAATAAACAGCCTTTTCTCACAGCTCAGTTTCAGGGTTGCCAGATCAGGAAGCGAGATATCCCCCATATCTTGCTCTTTAACTCTTCATCAAAACAATTTGTCCCTTCTCAAATTTTGGTCTAAATGTGATGGGTGTGTGTTTGGATAGGGCAAAAAATTAACAAAATAATAGTAAATAAAGTGCATTTTTACACCTTGGTACATAAGCTTCCTAAATAATCTACTTCTTGCACTGCTGCTGCTCTGTCATTGGTGGCCCGGTTTCGCCTCTTTTATCAGTTCAAACAAAAGGAAATCAATTGTTTTAGAGTTGGACAAAGAAACACAGGTGTTGATCGTACCTCTGGCCAGATGCTAAGCGAGGCGCAGCCGACGGTTTGTAATCATTTTTCATTTCAAGTTGCTTCCTTCCTCACAGACAGACTTTAACAGGCCGCTATGCAAATCAATCCCTTTGGTTTCTTTCAAAGGTCTTTTAATTTGATTCTTAGGGATGAACCAGACAAAGCCTGTTTACGAAATTAACTTTGCACACAAACACATGCACACAAAGCAATCTTTAAAAATGCCACTCATATCCGTAGGTGGCGCACAGTTTTGTTTATTACACGTGTGACAAGAAGTTCAGCGCCGCCCCAAAGCGGTGCTTGAATGGTCGTGTTTACCGTCACAGAAGAGGAGCATCACTGCGAGGCTGCCTGCGGGACAAAGCAACAGTGATGCATTCTGGGTTTATGTGTTTATCCGAGGATAGGGGCGACTGGCGGTGTGAATCTGAGGGCTCAGGGAGCAAAACTGCATATTTGAAAGTCATTTGTGATGATGAAGAAGTACAGCAAGCTGCTCAGAAATGGACGCATGACGTAGAGGAATCCAACACTCCTCGTGTTTATCTTTTTTCTTTCTCTTGAGGGATTGAAAATGTAGTCCAACGACCAATTTCCCAAGGTCTGGGAGTTATAAATATTTCACTTATAAATATTTATACCAACAATGCGGCATCGGTCTGGCTTGAAGAAATACATTAGTCAGTGATTTGTGTCTAAATTAGAGATTCCCTTCCCTGCAAAGCAAAATATGATACAGTGCGAGACAGAAAAGAGCTCACTGGTTTCTACCTGATCAGAAGTGAGTGGGAGTAAACTCCATAATCAGTGTGCTGTGTGTATTTGCAGCATGTTTGTCTGTTTGTTTGGTATATTTACAAAGAAATGCTGCACATATGTTTCAAAGTGATGTAAATGGGTTTTTTTGTACAGAATTCAAGATTTTTGCAAATATGCATTTTTTTTTTTTCAGATTTCACTTTCTAAAATCATTCAAAACAGGAACAGTAACAAGAAAAAAACCTAAATTTTATTGATTGGAAATCATTAGAGAATGAAAAAAGCATTTTTGTAAAAACAGTTAATTAAAATAGATGGTATATGAACTACTTCACAGTTTAGTGGATGGCAGGACTGGATAACAAACCTGCAGACTGAAAAACCAAGTTGGCTCCTGCATCATTAACTAATTTTTATAAAATTTAAACATAACTTCTGTCCTATAATCTTTGTCTTGTTTTCTGAGTTCTTTGTGGGAAATTTTGCAAAGTAAAAGAATAAAAGTTGATCTTTAATTCTTAAATGCAGCAACATTTTACATCCTGACACAAACACACATATTTTTTCTTTTTTCTTCCATTTTCATTTGTGTGAGTTGGAATCTGCAGTAAAAAAAAAGAGGTCATTTTAATAACTAATTTAAATACAATGATACTGGAAACCTTTTCAGGCAAGAACAACATTCTAACAAGCAAGAACGTACAAAGTTATAAAGACAGTGTGTCTGCTTTGCCTTGGAAACACGTTTTGGTATTTGGATGTGGAACATAAGGCAGCGCGACGTCTGTAATTAGTGAAGAGAGATCCTCCTCGATGCGAGGGGGATGAGGCTGGATGAGGAGGACTCTATTTGTTCTGACGCTGTTCGAGTCGGGCTAATTAATTTCAGTCCGACGTGCTTTGCTGTCAACATCCTTCGGCTATCATAATGGATTTCTTATTATCAGATTCAGAGTGGTATTTGCATTCCCAAAGACAGCAGGGGCCAAAGTTGTTGATTTTCACCCACCGCAAGTAAATGCATTGATATCCAGTCTGTGCTGGATGGATTTATGTTTATGAACAAAAGGATTTTCATGTGAAATCGAGATAATTTGCAAAAGTTTTCCACCCTGAGCATGGATAATTGTTGTCTGCACATTCACCTTTCTCCATGATAATGAATCGGATTCACCAAGTACACGAGAAACGATTAATTTTTGATCGTGTGAGGGTTTCCTCGCACTTCCTGTACCTATCTGCCCGCTGTGTGAAACTAAGTCGGGGACAGGAGGGATATAGTTTATCACATTTTGAATATTTTAAGACCTAAAATAAAATATTTATACTCTAAATAATGAACTCCCAGCTCCCAGTCTTTGGCTTTTTATGTTGGATTTTCCCAGCAGAGACTTCACTATGCGAGTCACCCTTGATTATCTCACCTAAAGGTCTTTACTTCATTGTTTTTTGTCAGGAGCTGTAAGTAATGGACTCCCTCCTTAACACCCTCGTTTTCTGACTTTGAAATGGATCCCCATGGGAAAAATGCAAGCCTCCGTAGTTAATTTCAGTCAGATATCTCCCAACGCTCGGCTTCATTGTTTTGCATAATGTCCATGAATAATGGACCTGCTTCAGTGCCTTGTCTGGTAGGCTTAGTACCCAAAAAGACCCAATGGATGCAGCAAATCCCGTTGGGGTTCTGCCTCCGGAGTTCATCAGCACCGGGTGTCACATGTTGCACTTTGTGGTTTGCTGTTTGAATTATGGGCGTGTCACCTTCGGCTTGTGTCTCCTTATAATTATTCTCCAAAGGTCAGACGTGCTGAGAGCAGCAGTGGGGTGACAGATGTATTTGGAAGGTCAAATCTTGTCTGCCTTTTTAGGAAAAGGTCAGAAAAGTTAAGGGGAAAGTGACGTTGAGTATGAAAGCGAGATGCTGAGGGTGAGTTTGTGTGTGTCATTCACACTGGGGACTCTGGGGACATGTTTTCACCAATTTTGGACTTTATAAAAGCATATATTGTTAAAAAAAAAGTTCTCAAACTGTTTGAACAGATGAGAAATGAGTGATCGAAACTTCAGAGATTGTTTTTTATTGTACATTTAGAGCTGCAAAGTGGTGTGCATGCAGCAGGCGCAAGCACAAACTATTGTGGGTAAGTTTTCCAAGTTCCATCGCTCGATCATTGTCAGATGCCTTTTTGTGAGACATAATTTGTGATTTCATGGTGCTCCACAGATAAAAACCAGTCCAAGCCACATTTTGGGGAACAGAGAGAAGTGAGAGGGAACCAAATTTATCCAGAAGAGAGAGTGGGGAGCGATGATTGTCCTGTAAGGGTCTAAAATCAGTCCCTTTGTGTCACTACAAAAGGGATTTACTAACATCTAATTTGTTTTATGGGATTCTCTCATGTTTAAGGTTGGTAGAAGCTTTGGGTCTCTTGTGAGTTTTCAGAAACAGACTGAGGTTTCCTCACAGGTTTCACATCAGCAAAGGACTTGTGAGCAGCTTCCACAGAGATCTCACTGGCTGACCTTATCATTGAAGTATCAGTGCACCTTGTTGGAATTCAACAGAGGACTCCCAGCTGATGCGCTGACCTTCTGCCGGCCATGTTGGAGATCCTCGATTTTTAAGCAAAGGGAAGCTGAATAGCTAAAAAGTATTTTGTTAGAAATTACAAATACTTACAGATGAAATGTATCAATTGACAAAATTACAGTGTATTATCACATTTAGGCATTAAGTATCCTCAGTAAAGGTCTGCTCTCAAAGGGGATGTTCTGTTTTTTCTCTAATATTAAGGGGAAAAAGTCAAATATGAGCATCGTAATGCACTGAAGCCCTTAAATGGGTCATTTTGTGTCTCTGTCTAAAGTTTTTGAAACACTGTTCTAGACCGATGTGCAGACTCTTCTCATGGTCAATTTAATATTTGTGCCACAGCCCTCAAAGTCTCTGAGATGGCCGTTGATGTTAATAACTTGCTCCTTAACCGCAAAATAATGAGATAAACCTCCAAGCAAACAAAGTTCACCCTCCACAGCATTTAAAACAGCGTCTTTCAGGATTGTTTCATGCTTTATTCACTCCCTCACTGTCTACCAAGGTTGGTGGGTGAAGAAAATATTCTCAACTTCGACTTTGTGGGGAAATAACATGGATTCAAATTCACTTTTTCAAGGATTTAACATATTGTGTCATAAAATGATTGTGAAAAACATTTTTTTCCTACTAGACTACTAGAAAATTCAAACTAGACTTTAACTCACTGATTTTTTCCTGCAAAATCGAAGGGACATTTTTATTCCACTTTTGAAAAATAAAACCAACAGATTCTTTCGCTGTTAGAAGAGGGGTCTTTGCTGAGGTGAAAAAATGTGCTGAAGTAAACATATTGTGAGATGGTGTAATTTAATTTCCATATCAAAAGCATGAAGTGCATTTAAGTGTTTCCATCGAGTGCTGCTGCGCCGCGTTTTTTTTTTCTTTGATGTGGACACATTTGCGTTCAAACAAACACATTATCAGCTCCTCCAGAAGGACCACACGGAGGCAGCCACACACACACACACACACTAACCAGCATAGCTCTTTCTGTCTCTGCGCTCCTTTAAAAAAGCTTGTCAGATCAGTCCATTGACTCCAGTTTTTTTTCTCTCCAGGAGTATCAGATCGATATTATCTTCGCTCAAACCTGGGTGGACACCCGTCTGCAGTACAACAGCAGCAGCAGCATGCCAACTCTGACCCTCAACAGGTACACTGGGATTACTGAGTTTTTACTGGGAATATGCTGGAAGATTAGTGTTAACTGTGTAGCTGCAGCATTGATAGCTATGTGTTGATAATTCATATTAACTGCATCACTGCTACTGATGTTCTCTGTCACAGCAGGGCAGGGCAAAGTATGTTATTTTATTCTAAGCCTCAGTTTCAAGTGCCACATTTGCCCCTCTGGGCTGAGTTACAGGGGCAACAGTTGAAATCTTTCTCCAGGAAATAAAACAACCCTATACTATAAATTAACAAATGAAAAATGTTCCCTGCTTCCCTTTTGTCACAATGCACAATGCAAGGACTTTGCTTTATTACTTAACCACTAGCAGTGCAGTATAGGCTAAGATGAGCAACTCATGCTCCTACACTTACAAGTATGCACCATCATAAAGGCAGTGGTCACAAGTGCAGCAACTTCACTGCTGAGCTGCGGTTTAATTTCAGGGTCACATGCAAACGAAAAGAGGAATGATACGTGTAAAGATATCAAACTTTCAGGACGGTCATTCACAAAGCTGACTAGTTAGCTACTCAGACATCAGGGTTTAATAATGCTTGTTATAAAAAAGGATCATTTTTATTTTAAAAAAGACAGTAGAGTAAGACCACTTAACAGCTATCATAATTATTAAATCCTTATAATAATGAAAGAGTGCACATTTGTGGAGATATCCTGTTGCTTATGCAGCTATTTTGTTCATAATTAGCAGATTTTCCAGTGGTTTTGTAATGACAGAGTGCTGCTTTTTTAATGATGACTTGTATTGATTGTAAAAACGTATTCCAAGTGTCCATGTTTCTCTATTTAATCAAACTAATGGCTATTTTCAGTGCAGAGATGGCACTGGGCCTTTTATTCTCTCCACTGTAGCAACCACTGATTTCAACATATTCACACTGTGAATATCTCGTTTGAGAGCAATATTCTTCTCTCCCTTGAGGAGAGCCCCCTAATTAATGGAACAAATTGATTGATGTGCTTTGTTTTTCCCACATCACCCGAGTGTTTTATTATCCTCTTATTGAGAACCGGAGCTGCCTCGTGTGTTTTAGTGAAATTTGAGGGAATTCGACATCATTTCTCACCTTCTGTCCCACCTCCGTCTCTGTTTGTCCGTCTCTCCTTCAATTAGCAACATGGTCGGCTTGATCTGGCTGCCGGACACCATCTTCAGGAATTCCAAGAATGCCGACTCCCACTGGATAACGACGCCCAATCAGCTGCTCCGGATCAGGAACAACGGAACAATACTTTACACGCTGAGGTAAAGAGCCTTGAAAACACATGAAAACACACAGTAGAGTACAATGAAAGACAGAAAATACTGTGCAGGGATCCAACAAAGAGGCAAACACAATGATTCAGTGGCAGGCAGCCCTGAAAGAACCCAAACCAGGTATTTACATGAGGAAAACTTGAATGAAAATCTATTTAACAGACATAATTGCCAATTGTTGATAGTGACTCATCTCACACACACTGGAATCGATACAAAGTGCTGGAGACAAATGAAGACACTCAGGGCTGTTAAAGATGCACAGTATGGACCCAATACAAACACCAGAAACTTTACGCTCTTCACTTTCCAGCTTGTTGTCTTATTGAAAGCAAAATATCCAAATTTGGGCAAAAGGAAGGAAGCCTGAATGATTCCAGCAGCAACATATGAACTTGTTGTCTTGATTATTGGTGTATTTTGCAGATTATTTCCAGCAGTGACTAGTCCTGCAAAATCCCATCCATCTAGCTGAAGAGTCTTTCTTTCACATGGTGTCAGTGCAGGTGATTTTTCAGACAAAAAAAACAAACCTTCTGTTTGTGCTCAAAATAAGAGTTTTTCTCTCTCTACTGAAGAAAAAGACTTGGAGTTGACAGGTTCCTCTAAAACTTTGAGTGGCGTCTGAGCTTATGAACTCTCGAGCTCTGACATGAGTTTTTTCTGCGTTGAGGATCCAATTTCACCTGCGTATCCGGGATTTCAAACCAGACCTTGGTCCAATAACAAACACCAGGATGAGTGTTTGCTTTCAGGCCCTTGGAGGAGCAGTTCTCTGCTGTAGCACGATACTTCAGACCCTGTCATGAAGAGCTGAATCGATCAAATGACCACAAAGACAAGACCTTCTTTGTCACGACTGACAAATATGAATTAGATGCCACAACCACGAACCTCCTGCAAGATGTTTGCTTTTAAAAGCTCATTTCATCGCTGCTAATGCATGTCTCAGCGGCAAATTTGAAAATTACTGTTTTATTACAAGCATATTACGTCTTAAGAGGCGTTTGTTTGGGGGCGTCTTTACATCAACAGATGCATCTCTCCTGCTCTCAGTCTCTGCTGTGCTCGTCGCCGCTCGCTCTCCTCACCTTCGCTCGCCACTCTTGCCCAAATTTGGAATTTCCTGGCTCCTCACAAAGACTGCTGTGAGCTGTGTATGCAAATGAGGACTCGCACATCGTCTGCACTTTGTTCACCTCCGAGCGAGACAAGTGAGGCAGCCCCTCTTCCTGCTTTGATTGAGGCTCCCTCTTTTGTGCTCCGAGTCAGTCAATTAATGAGAAACTGTAGCTGGGACAAAGACGCAACAACACCGAACAAGTCAAGGAAAAAAAAGCCTTATTTTTACAGCCATCCAGTGGAAATTAATTTGAAGATGATATATTGTGGTAACATGCAGGGAATATTAACTTAGATGGGTTCAGGTTTGTGTTTTGCATGCAGATTTAATCCCCTGTGTCTTTGTGATTGCTGTTGCTTTTCCAAAACATCTTCCAGATGCAGAAGCTTACACGCCTTTGGGCCCTGACCTATAAGTTAATGCCGTCATGGTGAGAAACATGTCCGACGCCGATGATTAAACAGTTGTCATTTTGAGGGATTTCGCACATAAACCAAGCAACAGAGTGTGATCCCGCACCATCTGGTTTGAAGACGGCGCTTCATATGCTGCAGTGCAAAAAGCGCATCATGTGATATAAGCAATGATGAACGGCGTGCACTCGCACCATGTGCTTCGTAGACCAAGAAATGAAGGATCCGAGGGTTTTTTACTGCTTTGCATGTCTTTGTCTAAGTGTTTCTGTCTCTCTCTCTCTTTCTCTCCAGGATGACCATCAACGCAGAATGCCAGCTGCAACTCCATAATTTCCCGATGGACGAACACTCCTGTCCTCTTGTCTTCTCCAGCTGTGAATATTGGCAAAAGCACACACACACACACATGCACACAGATGTAGATATGGATGCACAGGACTGAAAAACATGTTTAAAGTCATGCACAATCAATGATGCCTTTACATCTGACAAGTGAAGTAAAACTTTGAAGCTGTCATTGTAAATATAATTGACAAAATCATCACCATTTTACGCCAAAATGAGCAACAAAACTGTGCCACCCGATGAATAACACTCAGCTGTTACCTCCAGCTAGGCGCTCAGCTCTAAAATGGTTTTGTATTCAGAGAGAATCAGACTTTAAACAGGCTGTTAGGCGGCTCAGGGTGCAGTGGGAATCATTGATTAAGGGGTTGAGGATGAACTGCATCAATAGGGGAAATTTAATGAGCCTGTTGCAATTTACTATCAGGGGTGCAAACTTCTGCGTCACCATAGTGTTTTTTTTTCTGTGGGGTATTTACTATAGAGACTAGGCATTTATTTCAGTGACTGCATATACATTTTAAATCTTGTTTCTTAGCTTTTAAATCTAACAAGACTTCTTTGCTGTCAACGTCTGCTAAGGTAGAAGAAAAAGAGAGTTGTAGATTCCAGTTCTGCCTCCTGATGGCTCATCAGATTCAGATCAGGGATCACATGAGGAAAATGAAGAGGAGGAAGGAGAGGATTTGATGCGTTGGGTCACAGTGACGATCGCAGCATCACTTTTGACTCTGAGGACGAAGTTCAGCTGAGCTTGTTTCAATGATTCATAGCCACAGTGACGGTCTGGATGTTATGGCTCACTTCCTTCTTCAGATCATCAGTGTACCTGAAATAAGCAACAAATGCAATCAAACAAGTAGACTGTTGAACAAATCGAGCATTAGAAAACAATCATAACTTTTTTGTTTTAAGTATTTTTTGGTTTTCCTGAACATTTAAATCGTCCAGGAGCCGAAAACTCCCCCCAAAAAAGGAAGCAAATGACATGATGGCTGCATTAGCACCACTAATGGTTTCATGCTTGCCTGAAATGTAGCCCTCAAAGCGTTTATTGTTCCATTAACCATCGCATTATTAAGTTTCTCACCACCTTAAAAGCAGCAAAATCAGATTTGATTATTTTATGACAGGTCATTCTGTTTTCTGGTGCCACTGCCAGATATGATTTAACACAGACATAATCATTACCTGATTCCACTAAGAATGGCTGCGTTTGTCAAAAGACATTATTAAATCTCCTCTCAGCTCTGACTTCAGATAATCAATTGACTATTTTTGAACATATATACAATTTGTTCAATGTGTGATGAGACCGGATGTCACCGTTCTGTACATATTGAAAAAGCTATCGACCGTAAATGGGTTTCCATTATGTCTCTGCTCTCAGTAAAGGGATTTGCAGTAATAACCCATTTTTTTCTGGTCTCAGTTCATGACCACGTGAATGAATGATTTCTTTTTTCTCTGTAGCTGCAAACAGATGAGCAGTCAAGGTCTTGAACGACACTGAATCAAAGGGACTTTTCCCCCCAGATTTTTAAATTCAGTCCACAAAACTTTTCTGGATCTGCATGGCAACATTTAGCAACAACAAAAGCAAACAATACCCTCATACAGCTCATCCAAGTCACTGAAAGCCCACAAAATCCCAAATTTATTCAAAAGATGTTATTTACATTCAATTTAAAGCCAAAATGTTTATTGTATCTGTTAGATTAGTACAGAACCGTAATCGAAATTTTTAATTTTGTGTGAACTGTTCCTTTAAATCCTTGACATTTTATTTAATCTGATGAAGGGCCCTTTGCACCTCAATAAAAATATAAAATTCAAGCCTCATTAAAATCCCTCCTTTTTTTTTTTTTACATGGCAAAATGCATTTAAAATGACTCCTTCACTCCCCTCCATTTGCTGAAGCTGAATGCTTCCATGCCTCATCATGTTGATGGCTAATTGTGCAAACATGGTTTGATTAAATAAAAACAAAAACTCCTGCATAATTTCATGGTGTATGTTTAAGATTTGGCCTCTCAGCAAATGTGATGGTGTTTTTCTTTGATAATGAACACAAATATAAGCGCAGACAGCAGCAAATGTCTACAGTTGCTAAATAAAAATGTCTCTGGAATTTATTTTAATTGCAAATACTAATTCTTCCAATTTAAAACTCATAAATCTGTGTTTTGTTCAGGATCTTTTGGATTAGACTGAGATCCTTTTAATAGCTAAGAAACCATTAAAATTGCATGTGGAGATTAGACTTAAAACCAGTTTAAAGTCTCCTATCTTCCTCTGTTTAAAGAGATTTACTCACCTCTCAGAGCAGAACAAAGTCCTGATGATAAAAAAAACAAAAACTGATGTGACATCTGGTCGACGTCTGTTTTAAAATGTCCAGAGATTTTTACGTTGTATGTATGAACATGTCTTATTTTTGGAGACATCCGGTTCTGTGTCAACTCTTTTGGAAAATGTCAAGCTGCTCTCCAGATTTCCATACGACTCCGATAAGCTTTGCATCCATCTAGAAGCTCTTAAAAGCATTTTCTTTATATTACAACATAGGATGCAAAAGGGAAGACACATTAACTAGCTAAGCAGTAAGTATTTCTCTCAGGTCATCCCTGTATATTTACATAAACACGCTGCCAGCCGTGTTTCTCAGTGGTTTTACATCAGGATATCTGATAATGAAGCTGCATTTGCCCCTCGCTTTCCTCCAGAGTCCAAACACATAATCCTATCTGAGACGCTGTAACATCCTCTGTTATCTTCCTCTCTTACCACTCAAGGCACGTAGCCGTTTAAGAGAAGCCTTATGTGCAACACTTTTTAAAATGTTCTGTCTCTTCTTCATGAAGCAAATTAGAGGCTGCAATCAATTTCATTTATTTAGATTGAGCATTACAAACATGATGAATGCGGCTCTGAACACAAACATTATGCAGCACGTCGCGATCAAGCTTTGAAAGTTGCATGAAAGCTCCTGTACCGAGACATTATTCAGTTTATTCACTGTATTGTGTTAAACGCTAGAAATAACAAAACTTTTCTGACAACTGGTGAGCTTGGTATGATAGACGTGAAAAGCCTTAATGATGATTACAAGCACTCTGGACTCTACAATCACTTTTAAGAGAACACACTCTGTGGTGCTATATTTACCTTTTTACTGCCATTATATGTGACGTTAAAGGCTGGCATTGATTGAGGGGCGGGAGGTGACCGAGTGTGTGCAAGAAAATAAATAGAAATCTGTTCATTTCCATTCGTTTCTTGTCAGTCAGATAAATTCTACAGGATAAAAATAAAAAATCATTTAATAATTTGTTAGAACTTAGAAACATTTCTTTGTTCGCCCGACAAATGGATTAAAAATCAAAACTATTTAAATGATTGAAACAAGTCTACAAGGTTCTTTGAGTCTGTATTTAGGCTTAACACTGATTATTTAAACCCAGATTGGCTCAAGAAAAACAGCTGCAAATGCAAAACAAACACCCGGTAAAGAATTTTCCAGCATCTCAGTGTTGTAGAAACAGGAAAGTTATCCATGTAAAGGTGTAATCAGCAGTTCTCGAGTCGTTCCTGCCCAAAACAGCAAAAGAGCTCCACAGTGATTGCCACAGGGGTTATTACATTATTTGAAAGCCCACCACAGGGGTTCTTGAATGGTCAATCAGAAGTTGTCACTCTGATTCTCCACAGCGTTCTTGTTTTCCATTTTGAAAACTCACCTGAAATGGACTTGTGATAAACTTTCAATTGTAAATACCAGCAGAAAAAAGGCTGAACACTCACAATTTAAACATATTCCCATAGCAGCTGACGCTGGAAATAAACTATTACTGACCTTCTATACATGTATGGCAGTGAAACACAGTCATAGCTCTATGATAAATAGAAAAAATGTGATGTCTGTTTTGTCCTTTTTCTCATTTTATGATAACGTATCTTTAGTAATACACTACTGTATTTCAGACAAGGGAATGAACTGCAATTTTGAACAGAAGTCGGCTTCCTTCCATATACAGTAAATGCCCAATGAAACTGCTGACTTGAGAGTTTTACACATTTAAGACAAAGGAATAAGCTTTTGATAGTCTGGATTTTGCCAGAAAGTCAGAAAGTACTGTACTGTATATAACCTTGGAGACTGATTGGACTTTTTGCACTTTTATTGTTAAAAATTCAGTTACTAAAAAGGGAAATTTAGGTTTTTGGGGTTTCTTTGAATGCTTTAGTGTTTCCTGCACAATCACACAAGTGGTTTCGACATTATGTATACTGTAATTTGACTGGAGCAATGACACTGAAGATCGTGTATCACTTCAGTCGTCATTTCCATACAAACGGTCAATCTTGGGAACGGTTCTTTGATATCTGATTTGAAACGTACTCTGTTTATTCTGCACACAAACATCGGGGGATCATCTAGATGTTTTTGGCTTCACTTTCGAGGAGTGTTATGTGATGTCTGACCATCTTTTAAAAGTCTGTCTGTCCCATCTGTGAGTGTAGCTCTCCAGATGTTACGCTGCATTACTACTTTTTGCTGTGAGAGTGAAAGAGACACAGCTAATGCTATCTAGCTTAACCCTCCTCCTTTTAATAATGCGGAATAAACACAGCACTACAGAATGTTAGCAAGCTCGGCTAACTAGCTTTTAATTTCCAAAGTGGACGCCAATTAGCTTAAGTGGCTAGTTTCCAAAGGGACAGATGTTTTAAAGGGCTAAAGGTATATTAGCCTGAAAGAGAGGAAAACATCTGTAGTATCATTCTAATCACAAAAAAAGTGAATTCAAATTAGAATTTCACTTTTAAATCCCTCACCTCTACTCAGTCGATATTGTTCTTTCCAGCAGATATCCTCATATTTAATTGGACTCTGTAACAATAATAAGGCAGGAGGAGGATAAACAGGAAGAATATTAGCACCTGAGTATCTGAACAGTTTATATAATAACATTGTGTCTGAACATGATGCTTCAGGGGGCTTTTAAAGGCTTGAAATATGATGAACATTTTCAAGCTATGAAGATACACTTGTAACATGATAGTAATAGTGTTTGCAGTAAAGATAATTGTGCAAACACACCGAGAGAAATTTACCAGCAATAATGTTTGTCATCCATATTAGCGTCTGAAAAAAAACAAGTCTCCTGTATCATAGTGATTGCTCTTCTTGGTTATAGATGGCTATCCTCTAAATGAGACAATTTACATAATTAGTCTGGTTTCCACTACAGGGCACAACAAGGCTCCCGTCTCCCTCATTATTTCTGTCACTCATTTTTTTCCCATGTAAAATTGCTTCAACTTTTTAAATGAGCTCAGCTTCACTTTCTTTCGCAGGAAGTATTGTGTTAGCTTTCATAGAAATTCAACATCTCAGGAGCTTTTTTTTGGCGAGTTACTGCGTCACCCATCAAGGATCTGTATGTGTAATCCTGCAGATTTAATGCGAAACATGTCCAGGATCAGCACACGACGGAGAGGCTCTATTCTTTAAAGCATTTCGAGCAAGTCATTCTCCTTGTATCACGTGAGAAAGAGGCCTCTTTCACATGTCACTGATGTGCAATAACAGGCCTGTCATAGAAGTATATGGTAGATGCATGGCTCTTAATCTCAGACTAAAGGAAACATCAAGACATTTCATTTAATTTTTCATTTTTGCTTTTCAGACCTGCACTCGGAATCACAATATCCTGCAATAAAGCAGACCATTACAATTTCATTTGATTCAAGAGCATCCTTGAGACCAATTGGCTTTCACTTGCAGAGACAGGTGAAATTATTCCACTCAAATTAAGATTTTAAAATCAAATAATGCCTTGAATTACATGGCAGAGTGCGTATTTGTTCACCATGGGTGCACTACAGCAGACTCCGTGCAAACAAGTTAGCAGTAATGGCGCACTTGGTCTGCAGTCCACTGAATTGCCAATGAAAGCTCACTGTATAAATTTGGATAAATCATGCCCAAATCAGGTATAAATCATGCATGTAATAAAAACTGCACCGCTGCATCAGTCTCTCCTGTATCCTCTGCCTTCACTTTTTTATCCCTCTCTTTCCTCTCTTCCTTTTCAAACACTAAGTTCACTCTCTGTTTGTGTTCCAGACGGCTACCCGCGAGACGAGATTGTGTACAAGTGGGCGCAAAACTCAGTGGCGACTTCAGACCAGAAATATTGGAGGCTTTACCAGTTTGATTTCATGGGGCTCAGGAACACCACCGACGTGCTCACGACGACAGCAGGTAAGACGGCAAATAAAAGGTCAAGAGAAGTCGGCCTGCTCCTGCAGCTGAGTCACAAAAAGCAAGCTGAACAGCTGCATTTCATGGCGTTTTGGCTGAAAAAAATAATATAAACCTTTAACAATCTCCATAGGAGGCATCTTTTTACTTGCGCCTTTCCCTTCAGTGGAGGTCAAACGCCGGTTTTGTCTCTAACTAGCAGCTGGAACTTCAAAATAAAACTCAGCCTCCTGAGCCACTCGACTACCACTGTGCCCCAAAGCTTCACACAGGTTAACATTAGCACCATGCCCATGAATGTAATCATACAGCTACAAGCTCAAAGCTCATAAGTATTCCCCTCGGGTGTAAGGGCAAATAGGTTTTTCCACTGACATTAATCACCAAGATTAAAGATTTAAAAGGAAGTTTAATTATTCACTCCTTTTCCTCCCCTCTTCCCATGCTTTTAGCGTGGTTATTAGGCCTTGTCTTCTTTGATGATTCAATTCTAGTTTGTTGTTTGGGAGGCAGCTGGAGAAACACTGTCGCTCCAACAGGTGCCGGTAATTATTCTCACAACCAGCACGAGGTGGACTGGTCCCTGATACATTTTTAAAGCTTTCACGTGACCCTCGGAGATAAATACAGATTTAATTGAATTTGAGGGCTTAATAAGCAGAGCATAGTGAATGAGAGAGATGTGGGAAAAAGAGCACGACGTAATGATTGTTAACCTTGCTTAACCTTGTTTATGAGTCACATACTTGTGCCATACTGTCTTTTTTTTTTTGTCTTTGGAGAGACGCGCTTGCATAATGTGACCTCATTCAGCTTTCTAAGAGCTGAAACTCCGTTCATGAATATTCGAGGGAGACGAGTGCTTGGCGAGATGAGGAGTTGGGGGGGAAAAGCAGGGAGTGGCATCAAATTATGAGAGGAGCTGTACATCTCTGCAAGCTGGTAAACGCATGATTTGTCCCAAATCATGACATGACTAAATCAATAACCGAGCGAAATCAAAATATATTCGTCTTTTTAAATGAAGATGTTAAGAAATTCTGCAGTCTGTTTAACTCCACCACCCAGGGAGCACTGATCAAGCATCCTGTTTGTTTAATACGAAGCTGCCATTGTCTCTTTGTTTCTGATCATAAAAACAAAAAAAAAGCCTTGACTGATGAGCGCTCTCATTCGGAGACGCATTGATGGCTTTATAAATTATATGTTTTTCCTGGACTCCTGCTGCAGCGTCAAAACACAGCCAAACTAATTTTCTGCTGAGATGCTCAAAAGCAAACCAGCAAACCTACACATCTACCTCATGCTGTTCAAGAAAATTAGCCGTTTTCTCATTTATTATCTTGTTTCTCTTTTTCCTGTTTCACTTGCCGGAGCTCCATCTCCACACGCATGATGATTAGATCCCCGGCTAAAAATACCTATCATTAATTTACATCATGACAAACTTCCAAAGTGCTGCGTTTCTGTTCCTCTCCTTCTCTCTCTGTCTACCTCTCTCTGCTCTATCCTTCATTCCTCATAAACACATGATGTATGGGGCTGTTTTAATGAGGACGGAGTGGACAGATCCCCGGCCACAGAGCCACTGGAGACCCTTTTGCTGCAAATCCACTGTTATCAATTCAGCAGCGTCCTCTTCAAAAAGGCCCCAATGTGGAATCCCAAACACTTCAGTGCTTTGTTCTGCTATGCCATCACAAATTCCCCAAAAAGCCTCTATTATGTCTTTTTTTTTCTGTGGGTGCATTGCAGAAATGCTGATGTTCTACCTTCTTCGCCAGAGTCCAGCCTGGAAAATTTTTCAAATGCCTTTTTTTCTAAAGAATCTGTAATGAAATTGCTGACAATCTCACATCTCAATACTGAAATTCCATTTGATGTTTCCCCTTCTACTTGATGTACGAGGGCCTTCATGCATCCTTTGACTGAGCCAGCTAACCTGCATTTGACCGCGGATCATATAAAGATCACAGCTGGAAGTCATGAAACTGTGATCAAAGTCTCACCATGTGTGAAAGAGACATGACCACACACACTGACATTAAAAAGAATATCACTCGGCTGCTCTCCTGAACCCCACCCTTGAACATCAATTGTCTATGGTTAGCAATTAAAAGCAAGCACAGCAGGGCACTCTTGTTTTGGATTTCTTTCATTTAATGTGGTGTGCATAGAGTTGAAGGAAGAGAGATGCTCTGCATTTAAAGTTTTTGAGGAGCTGAGCCTCTTTTTTAAGCCTTTTTAAATCAAAAACACAAGCAAAAAAAACTGTATCTGTTTGACGCAGCTATTAGCATACTGGGCTAACTAGCTTTCTAGTGAAAGAGTGTTGCTTTCAAGGTCAAGGAGCAGCTGCTATTAGCCGCTAGTTTGTGCAGTTATATGTTTCCCTGACTGACACATTCACCATGTAGTAATTCTTCTTTATAAACAGCTGCTATTAGAGTTTTAGCTCATTCCAGTAGCTCTACTTCTGCTGTTTTTGGTTGGAGAAGTTAGCACTACAGTAAAGCAAGTTAATGTTACCCCAGATGGAGCTACCTTTACCAAAATGCATTAGATAAACACACTCTAACATTAAATATCCAAATACTTTTCAGCATACCTCTGCAGATAAAAACAAAACAAAAAAACAGACTAATGCATAATACATTATTGTGGTTAGCTGGCCATAAAATTAGGATTTGCTGCAGCATACGAAACAAAACCTTTTTATTTTTAATGTGCTGGATCTGTATCCTTGTAGGAGGAGTATGTGAAAAAAAGCTGAGGGGTTTTCCAGGGTCATGTGCTCTTGTGAGAGCCATGATGGCTCTGTTATTGCAGGCCAACCAATTACGGAGGAGAAAGTCTGTGTAAAATGGGATAACTCGTTCTTTTTGGCGAAGAAAACAAAAGTCAGGCATGGAGCTCATGTGGTTTGATATTTTAGTGATGAAGGAGAGGCATGAAAATCCCAAAGCAAACAAGGAAAGCGCTAAAAAAAAACCCCTAAAACATGACATTTAGATCTTTAAACTTGCAAAAGGTAAAACAATTTTCAGTGAAAGTTTCTGTTTTCAGCGTGCAGTCTGAGGATCAACTGTGTGGTCGGGTTGAATGTTTTGGAGGAAAGTGAGATAGCAGAGCTTCAGCCTCCCTCCTTACCATCACTGAGGCGCCCTTGAGCAAGATCCCGACCCCGGCTGCTGCGGTGGAGATGCTCCCCAGCCAGCAGACCACCTTCACTTTACACAGCAGACTCTTGGAAATAATTTAAGTGAATCCGCTGTTTTCATACAACAAACCAGAGGAAAATAAAGGCACTCTGCATCACTGCAACTGTTTGTCAGATAAGTGAAGAAGCCAAATAACAACATTTCATCTGAGTTTTCTCGAGCTGAGTAATAAAACAGTTTCAACAGGGATTTTTTGCTTGCAGCCTCCAACCGCAGAGCAGACCTGACTGCACCGAGTGACAGAGTCTGTAGACAAGTGCAGACGCGGGCTAATAAATATTCTGCAGGAGTGTGTAAACAGAGAGCTTTTTACTGTCCTAACAGAATATAAACAGTGTGGTTGTTTGCCACCATTCACAGAAAGTCACCACACTGCTTTGTGTAGGCACACAGCTCCGGATCGTCCATGTGGGAATGTATATTTTTGCAGCCTCCGTATGGTGATTAATGCAAGCTAAACAGTTTAATCCTGCAACATTTGCAAGAGTGACTTTGCAAAGTGACACATTTGTTCCGTGCATTAAACTGTCAAATCAAATATTCCGTCAGCAGAGGAGTGTGGAGGTGAACTACATCTATCCTGGCCTGCTTCTACAACTGTGCAGCTGTGAATTCAAAGTGAGGAAGCAGAGAATAATTCAATCTGCTATAAATTATTGTTTGATTTATCTCTATTGGTACATAAAATTCCGTCATTTTTGTGTCTTTTTACTAAACCAAACATGATTTGGGCTGCTTCAGGAAGCCTGCACTCTATCTCAAACATAAATAGGCACATTAAATTAAAACAGACCATTTTATTTTGATGAAAGACCAAAATACTCTGATTATATGTTCCTACTGTGTTGCGATAAAGACGTCCTTTGTTGTGACATTGCTTTAAAGAACCTAATTAAATAAACTGCAGCAGTCTGTGTGATATACTGTCAGTTTAATTCGTTTTAGCACAAGATCTAACTCAATGAATCCTCTCTTTATGGGACACAGTTACAAACTTCACTTCAGGGCTTTTTAAATAGCACTTTTGACAACCTTTGGATTAATAAAACTGACTCTGTATCAGTAAAATATAAATGAAAAGAGAATTATTGTTCCATGCATCCAGTCACTGCATTCAAATTTCAAAATTTGCACAAATGAATGAATCTAAGCTGAGTGTTGCTGAGCCGTGTGTGTCATTTGACAGCAAAAGTATGAAATAAAAACCCTAAAAATATAATATAATAATAAATCTAGACATTCTGGTGACATATGCCAGATATCCACTGGGATTGGGTGTCCTTTTTTAATGTTTTATAATAGTCACGAGATGTTATTTTAAGTAATTTCATGTCAGTTTACTTCTGTTTAACTTTCTCATTTGACACGTCATCACCATCGGACAGTCTGTCAGTTTTGTGCCTTTGCTCGCACATTTGCGTAACGAGATGATTGATGTTTCAAGTTTTTCCGACATTGTCCACTTCTGAGCTTAGTGTACGAGATTACTGACGCATTTTAGTCATGTTTGAGCTCTGCGTTTACATAACAGAAGAACTTCCCCCGGTGTCGTCGTGTCCTGTGGCACTTGAGAGAGGACGTCAGGACTGTAACTTCAGAGAGGTTGTGCGTCACCTGTAAAATGTCTCGAGCAGCTCTGTTTGCATCCCTCACTAGCTGAAGCCTCTGGCTGCTGTTTATGTTTCCTGGCCCTGCTGTTCATTCGCTCACAATGCTGTGTGGTCACTGTTTTTAATGGGGCACAGTGGGGCCCTTTTACAGCTGTCTTTGCCTGAGCAAACATCTGGATCTCAGTCCTGAAGACTGGCCTGGGAATCACTTTCTAAATTTTTATTTTTTAGTTTATTCTGACTTCAGTGCGTCTTAGTCATCATATCTCTTGTTAAACTGTTTCAATCAAAGCTAAAGTAAAGGACACACCTGTGCAGGTATATTCACAGTACGATAATATTATGATATACTGTTTATTTGAAACATAAGTAAGCTGGTTATACATTTACTTTAATAGCACAAAAAAGCCAGAAACCTGGAGGGAATGAATCATGGCTGTCAGCACTTAACACAAGATCCTGTGGTCTTTATTCACTGCACCTGGAGATGCAAATGATAATTTCAGTGGAGTTTGAGGTGAGATTCAGCTGCGAGCCGAGGACAAAAGGTCTTCTACAGATGTCTTATTCAGTCTGACATCTTTTAATGCAAATGCCTGAGTGGCAGCAGATTTTTAAAGGCCGACTTCAGTTATATTTAAGTAATACTCCTTTGATTTGTCAAACTTTTTCAAGGTTACGGAACAATGGCTTTTGTTCGCCGAGGGTTGTAGCTCAATATCTATCTGCTGTTGTCAATTAAGGTTTGCAATAACAAGCACGCTACTGTGCCATTAAACGAGGCAGAAAAATAAACTTTGTCGCTCTCTTTGTTTTTGCTCTCCTCACACTGACAGTGCCATTGTGTAGTTGTTCAAGTTGGAGACAAAACAGCTCCTTTCTCTGTTTTCTGGGCTCCATTAAGGTTTTAGTCCCCTCATCATTTTCCTTCCTGCTCTCTGTTTTCTCTAAAATTTTATTCCCATCACTTTTATTCCAGCTATCTCCTTTGTTTCCTGTCTTCGTCTGTCCTTGTATGTCTGTCTGTCTTTCCATTTGATCCAAATTATCTGGCTGAAAGCAATTACAGATCATTTTCCATCAGAAAAGAAACTGAATATTTTTTTAAGTCTTGCATGACCAAAAATAACACCTTTAACAAATTTTAGTGAATTTTATCGGCTCCTCACTGCAAAGAAACTAATTAAAGTAACTGAAGACCTCAGATCTCAGCACAGCCCCAGACACTTCTGACAGTCTCATTAGAAAACTGGACTGAAGTCTCCTTTGTGATGTTGTCAGTTAAACTCTGCTGACAAAAAAAGGCTAATTTTTAGTGCGGGGTTCCCCAAAGATCATTCCTTGGCTCCTGGCTCTTTTGCAAGTTCTAAATTTTACAGATAGGCGAGCAGAATACATTTAGTTTCTGATTCACCTATTTATTACATCAACTAGACTAAAATATGCTATTCTTGATTTTTCACTGCCCCTCTCTCCTATTCTGAAAGTCTCTCTACTGCCCCCTTGCTGCAGTCAGCCTGGACATCATCAGTTTTCTGCACTTCTTCCTGGCTAAGAAACATTTGGATTACTCCTTTGAACTGACAGTAAACATATTAAATGTGCAGCAGAGAGGAAAGAAATCACATTCATGATATTCTTCAGAATATTTGACTTTAAGTGACAGTAAGACACTCTAGTAATGATGAAAAATCCTGAATTTTTCTGCTGCAAAACCCATGAAAAACTTATATAACCACAGCTTAATGTGCTTGTTTACTTCCTATTGCATTCCCTTACACTTAGGAAGAAAAGTATGTTGTTCTTTAAAGCTAAGGTACAATTTCCAAACAGGTCTGCATATATAAAAATGAGGGTATTGTAATAACTGATTGACAGGCATTGTAGAAATATGGTGGTGAAACATGGTGACCCAAGTGAAAGAGGAGCCGCCCCCTCTGTAGATGTGAAAGGCTAATTCTAAGGTCATAAAAACACAACAATACTCATTTTCAGGTGATTATAAACTGATGAGAACATGCCTATGGATATTAATTTTAATGCCTGCCCTGCTGTATCCTATAAATAGATGCCCCTAAATTCTACATACTGGACTTTAAGTTGATCATTAGCAGGCGTTACCATGGTAACAAATGGTAAACCTCCAACCAGCTAAGGAGCACTCAGGAAATGTCGTTATATGCGCTAAAAGCAAATTGAACAATGGCACATACAGTGATTATAGAGTGCATTGTATGTGATTTGGATTGCGGCACCAGATTCTTCTTATCCAAAACATAATCGAATAAAATCTATTGACTATCACAGCTTTTCCTGAATAAGTGCAGCATCATGTAACAAACCTCACCGTAAAATTTTGGCTCTGGCCTCTGTTTTGATGACCAAGTTAAGAGCACAGCTTTGTGTAGCCTCCAGCTACATATCAGATCTTTTAATTACTCATGAGCCACTGTGCTGCTTCAGCTCCTCGGGGATGATGGGCTGTTGTTTGTGGACGGATGGAAAAGTGTAACTTACAAATTAGCAGGGGTCACCTTGCAATAAGATGCAACTTAACACAGTAATATTAAAAACAACTGCAGAAGTCTCTTTCTATAGCACTTCTGTAATATTCTACAGCCACATTAGCAGCTCTGTGAGGCTAATTCAAATGTCAGGATTAGATGCTTACAATGACAATGCTAACATGAGGATGTTTATAATACAGTATGAATAAAGCTCTTTTAAAACCAGAGATTAAGTGCTTTATTAAAGGACAAAAACAGTAAAAAGTAAAGCAAAGACTGAATGGAAAGTCATTACTTTTACAGGTCATTAATTTAAGGCAAACTGAAAGTCAGACGTGATGATGACACTAGACCGAAGTATTAAAGGATTACTTAAGTTTTTAATTCATTCTGAGGGGAACATGATGGAAATGACTTTAAAAATGTCATCATCTAGAAACCATGAATTGTGCCAATCAAGTTGTAGTTGCTGAGCTATTTCACTAAAATTTGACCGACCAACACTGCCATTCCAAAACTGATGCCCCTAGCTTGGTGAAAAATATATTTAAAGCTATATTTTTGCAGTTTTGCTTTTAAGTTCACAGTTTTTATACTCCGTTTTCTCTCTTTCAACAGGCGACTATGTGCTGATGACAGTGTACTTTGACCTCAGCAGACGGATGGGCTACTTCACCATCCAGACCTACATCCCCTGCATCCTCACCGTGGTCCTCTCCTGGGTCTCCTTCTGGATCAAGAGCGACGCCACGCCGGCGAGGACGGCCCTAGGTACACAACTGCACCACCCAGTGTGGGAAACTGGGGGGGGGGGGGTTCCTTCATTTCAGCAGCGCTCGTATAACTCAATCAACCTCGGGTGCAGTAATTTGTTGCAGTACTTGCTTTTAATATTGCTGTTCTGTTACGCCCACCAAATTGGCAGATAACTCCTGTCTTGCCTGTGAATAATCGACAGTGGGGAATGGGGTTGACGTCCAATATTTTGTCATCCATTTGCTCTAATTGAAGTGATGGGAATACTTTCTCCAGATAATATAAAACTCTCTGCTGCTGCTGCTCATTCAGGCTTTAACTGTGAGGCTCCGACATCATGAGAACGCATCCAAAGTTGGTGGCATGATCCAAAGTTATTTTTCAATAATGCCCATCCAAACTGATATTTAGACAGCTCAATAGCAAAGCATTAATCTCTTCTTGATTGCTGATTATAATGTAACAGCTCGGTCTTTGTTGCGGCTGTTATTACCTGCAAATGCACTCATATAACAGGAATAGGTCGTGCAGTGAGAGAAGAAAAGAGATGAAGAAAACGCTGTTAATACTTCTGTGTGTGTGCATGTGTCATTCTTTACATCAGCTGTATTAATACATGATTTGAAGTACTATTATGCAAGCATTAAGCCATCTTTGAAATTTATGTTCTATCCATGCTTGTTTTCTTTTCATCCTTTATTTTAGTGTTTTTTTCTAATTGCTGTTTGCCTTTTCATTTTGAATGATTTTCCTCCCTAACTGCATGCCTACCATTAGCTCATTTGCTTTCCTGTGGATGATGATGTTGTGCTGATGGTCCCTTTTTAAGGTGGAATTCAAGGTAAGTGTCTGACCTCCATGATGATAGACTGTATAGAGTGAATATAAACAGTATGCTGTGTCCGGTTTTCAAACAGAAATAATGCCTTAGTCAAAGGTCAGAACATTCAAATTACAAACGAGCAAATTTGCATAAGATTAATGGCAGATTAAAGGTAAACATTGCAGTTTCCATGTAGAGTTTAAGCAAGATGGTACAGAATATATACAAGACAGTCAGAGAGTGTCAGACAGGGTTTTTCCAACCCTGAGGCAACTGTGGGGGCAAAAAAATATGAGAACTACAAAAACTGCATACTGATACTACAGAGAGAGTTTTAAGAAAATAGCAAAAACCTTTGGAGTCGGTCTCAATTTCAAACCAGGAGTCAATCAGTAGTGTGTTTTCACATTGATCAGAAAAAGGTTGTTGTCAAGGCAAAAGACAATTAATCTGCCACAGCTCCAAACTAACAAAAACACACAACAGGCAGCTGAAAATTTAACTAAAAGCATTTTAGTTTCTGTAAAGATAAATCCTTCACAGACTCCGGAGACATGCTGACTTTACCTAAAGATAACTTTTAATAATGTACTTTTATCTCTGACCTTCGTTCATCACTGAGCCGACTTTGCTCTCAGCTCTAACCACAAAGAACAGCTGAGGCTGAAGGGGATGTCGTTATTTTTGCAGGTACTTGCTAATCAAACATTAGCGTAGTTATGGAGAAATTTAAATTTTAACCTGATGATGCTGATGGTTGAAAAGCTGCAAGAACATCTGTAACGAGTTTTATGACAAACCATCTCATACTGGTTGAGACATTTGAGTTTCTAGGTTTCCAAACTTGACAGTGGGTCATAAACATACAGATTGTCACAAAAGCTGCCTGTTATCCTCCAAATGTTAATTTTATCTTCTTGTAACCTCCACAGCTATAAAGTAAACCGTCATGTTTCATGGTTCAGCCCTCCTCTGTGCAATTTAACCATTTGCAATAATCCCAATTAAATTTACTGGCTAATTATTCCATAGCTGGTGTAACTTGATTAAATCTCAATTTACTTGATACAGTAAAGTGTTATGGCTGAGATTGACAGCATTTTACCCATGAGACCTTCTAATACCCCACCAGAGCTCTTTGGCTGCGGTGTCTTGCTCCCTGGCTAGTATTTATCGAAGGACATTAAACTCCAGCAGATTGAAGTCCACCACTGAAATTTTCTTCACCAAACGCAAGAACTCAACTCGAAACGACTTTTCCGACCTCCAACCACCTTTCCCCTCCATGTCACCTGCATCAAGGCGGCACATACAACTCTGAAGTACAATACTTTAATTCCACTCAGCCCCTCCTGCCCTTCATCAGCCTGCCAGTCAGCCAGTATCACAGAGGACCATCTCTGTAGTAATTTAAAGGTTTTATTGGAGGTTTTTTCCACCCCTTTTCGTCACTAAGCCCAAAGAAAAATCCTCACTGATGGCTGAGCAATGAAGTTTTCTAATGCATTGAATTCAATAATAAGCTAGCATTATTACTCAAGGATGCACTGGACCAAATGGAGTCGTTCCTTTTGCGCTTTTGACTTAAAACAGATCATCATAGGAGTCTGTGTCGAGCGTTCGTTCTGCTCAGCTTATTTTCTCCTGCTACGTGGATGAAAGTTGACACTGTGACAGCTGAACATCAAAACAGTGTGAAGCAGATGAGATCAAGAGGGACAACAACACAAAGGTTTATTTTCAGAGTGTGTTAAGAAATGTGTGTTTTTTTTGAAGCTGCTGTTATAAAGTGCTGAAGTACTGCCGCTCCAGTCGCATAACAAGTAACATTATGCAACTATTTTACCTCAAAATAAGAGCTTCAAAATCAGTTTGATGGTACAGTGACTTGAAATAAGAGGCATCGTGCCACCTTCATTTCCACTGTGCATCCAAAACGCCTTCTTGCATCATAGAGAAGAAGCTAGCGTGGTAAGAAGCAAAGAGACCACAGAGGATGTTGACAGATGAAGCTAACATGAGCGTGATGAAGCAAGAGGCCAGATTAAAGTAAATCTTGGACTGGCTTTTGTATCTTCTTGACACCTTGCAATAAAAAATGCATTTTGGGTGATCAGACTGCAATCAAATAGAGCTTGTCCTCATGAGCATAAAGGTTTGAATTCACCCAAGATGCACTGAGGATAAGTTGTTATCCAATCAAGCAAACCACCTCAGGTTTGACACCCAGTCTTCATCTGCAAAAAGCCCCCGTCTCTCATCCTGATCCAATAGTCCACATCCAGATCCTTCTTTGGACAGTGGTGGAAGTGAATCTGTGCCAACATGAGAAAGGTTTTAAAAAGGAGGAAGGACAAGAAAAAGAAATAGAGACTGTGCAGAGCAACGGGATCTCAGATGGATCTCAGTGGACACTTGAGACAAATTTTAATACCAAGTGCAAATGTTCTCAGGTTAAATCAGATTGAGATACAATCTGGAGACACATTCTGATGCAAAGGTTAAAGATAGTCTCAATTTTGGCAAGAGCTTTATGAAATTAAATGTTGAAAGGCTGGAAGGCGGGACAAGTTGCAAAAATCGCAATTCCTGCCTAATTTGCTTCAAAATACATTGAAGAGTTTGCTTCATATTAATGTGTTTAGGCTTTATTTGCTTTTCAAGCAGTAAAAAATACAGGATCATTACATCCTGTTTCCTTCAACTTCCACATTCCTACTGCAGTTTTTCATTTAAGTGCATCACTCAGCTCATAATTTGTGTGTGTGCCTGTCTGTCTCTCTATCAGTCTGTCAACCTGTCTGTCTGTCTGCCTGATGTAGCCAACAATCAAAGGCAGTTGAAGCTCAAAGCTCGCGTGTGGTATTGTGATACATCACCAAAGGCAGTGAAAGACTTGTGATCTCGCTCAGACTTTAGGTGGTGCAGAGAAGCAGCTGTCCCGACCCTGATAAACATCCACATTCAGCCCCAATAATAGACATTCATTTAGCCTTTCTTCTCTAGCACGTCGCTCCTGTTTCGAGTTCGACCTTAAACTCGATCCTGAGGCTGAAAGGGGGTGAGGAGAGGAGAGATAAGAGGGAGAAAAACTGGGCACAAGAGAGGGACACAACAAGCGTGTAAAGCAAAGTGAAGGCCTCTAGCAGGGAGAAATGTCAGCGTTGTGGGAGGGGGGGATCAGTCAGATCGGCCCAGAGGTTGAAGTCCAAGAAATAAAGGCAGGGGATGCCACTGCCCCCACCCCACCCCTCAAGACAGTGTGGCTTGACAAGCTGCTAACATGTTCCAGGTGGTATTTCCAAAGAGCTGTCACTCAGACGTTATGTTTGGAAAAGCAGCGAGCTGGAAGTGAGAGAGCTGAGCTCAGGTTGGTTCCCATTAGACCTCAATCTCTGCAGCTCTAATGGATCTTGATGGAGAAATGAAGGGTTGTTGATAGAAAATTAAACACACCCGAGGGCACAAGCTTGTAAAGCTCAGGAGGGATAAAGGAAACTGTTGCACTGGAGTTAAGAGAATGTTTCCAAGTGTCACACAAGTTCACTCGAATCACAAAAAACATATTCTCCATAAATCTGGCAATCATGATATTGTGGTTTAATGTGCAAAGGTTTTTTAAGATGTTCATTTATGAGAATTTCGCCATCATCCCACTGAAATGTCGGTCGTGGCTGATTTTGTGGGATTTTGTTTTTCTACTGTGAGCACTAGAAACTACAATATTAATTGTAACAAATCTTTTAAGAGGAATTTAATTGATTTTGCACATGAAGGTTGGGTTTACAGGTGCTGGGGCAGAAATAGTTCACCTGAAAAAGGGTTGCATAAAGCCATCTGTGGCTCTAGTGAGAGCTGCAACATCAATTAAAATACCTCCTGCAACACAGTAGAGAGACTCAAAATGTAAAAAAGTCTTGCCTGTTCTTCGTCTCTGCTTGAGGCCAGAGGCTCGAGGCTACATTAGGTTTGAGTTTTTGACAAGGAAGATGAATGCAGGGAATATTAGAGCAGGAAATCTCATGTTCTGCTGCATCATTTTGATCTTTTTCTTTATCTGTCCATGGTTGGTTCTGTTTGAGCAGGTCAGTACTGCCAAGATTTTTTGCAGTTGAGTCAGGAGTAGAAATTTTATCCCTCAAAAGTTGAACTTAGGAAAGAACAGATTTACTTTGCTTCTTTAAGATAAAACACTGGTTGTCACTATTAGACACAAATGATTTGACTTTCAGTAGAATCTTAGATGTTTAAATATTGATGAGACCAGGCTGTTATTTTTATGGATTATCAACAAGTCCTTTAAATTTTAAAGACAAATGGGGTCATTAGAAATTGCTCTCCAGAATGACAAATAAAAGCTTTTTCAGATCTCATCTTCATCCTTTACTTGCAGCTGACACTAATTTCTACGACATAAGGCTCTTTGAACATGTACATGTTGTTTTGTGGGAGTTGCTGAGATAATAAATTCAGTAAATTTTCTAAGAGAGACAGTCAATTATTAATATTTTTCAAAAAATTGCTCCAATACCATGAACAGCTTCCTGTTTGCTTTGTATTTATTGTTTCTAAATTAAAAGGCATGGCTAGCTGCAGCAACAGAAGCTTATTGCACTTGATATGGGTGTCATGCATATAACAGATGTAACATTTAAATATCTAAGGTTTCCCTGTGAGAGCCATCATTCATGCAAACGCTTGTCAGTGGTGATGTGATGTGTCAGCTTGGGTGTAAGAGCTGAGAAGGTTCTTCATGGGAGCTCCACAGAGACATCAGACCCTCAAACTGTGCTGTGAGGAGAAGAGGGAATCGAGATCAGATGCTCTGTTCACCACAGGGACGAACTCACTGTATCATCTCCCATGTTTGTCACCTCGAGCTGTTTCTTTTTGACAACTATTAATTAGTAGTAGTCACTACTTTCATCAAAAATGCAGAGAAAAAGGCCACAAGGTCAGAAATGTTTTTTAGATGCTGTACAGCAATGAAGAGGTTTATTTACTATAATTAAAGCATCAATGTAGGGACAGTTTTTGCACTTCAAGTTGGCTCATTTATTAAAAGCTATAGAACTCAAACTGGGCGTTAAAAAACACATGGCTGAGTAAATAAATTATAGAGTGACTGGAGGCTGTTTGGTCCCCAGTTTCTCTTTGGTCAGAGGGGATTCATGAGGCCATCTGATTGAATACATGCATGGTAGATGTGGCCTCTGGTGAAGCCCTTTGCAGTGTGTGTGCAACACCTTTAATCAGACCAAATTGAAGTTGCCATGTGTAGCATTTTAACCTCAATCACCAGCACATTAATTTGAAAACATCAGCATAATTAGCATAAACAAACAAGCTCTCACCGAGGAGACTGTCTGTTCACATGTTCGCTGCGTTTTACTTTGTGTTGATGTGGTGGAAAATCTGCTGGAGTGCTTCATGGCTCCGAACAGGAACGCCTTCACTTTTGCAAAAAAACTAGGCCCTTTTTTTCCACTTCAGCTGTTCTCACTGCATAATTTCAACTTCACATTAGCCTACTTTGTCAGAACATGTATATTAACTGTTATTCATGGCTGCTGTGAACCCTGATCTATATTCTTGCTCTTCAAAACAAACATACTGATTCATATAGACAGCAGTGACTTTGTTTTTAAGACAGGGAGCAAAAGAATTTATGGAAAGTATGGTTTTAAAGCTGAAATTCATATATTCTTTGTAACATATTTCCATTTTCTCTACAGAATTTTATCTACAGTTAACAAAAGAGGGACCAGCTAAAGTCCTGACCCAAAGATTTAATCAAGGATTGAGAAAATAATCATTTAAGGAGCTGGAATCAGTCAATTTTGGGCATTTTGATTAAGAAATGAATTGACTGTTTAATCAGTCATGAAAAAATGTTGTAGTTGAGTTAAACAAATTGCTTTATCAATGAAATTTCATCACTTTATCTTTTTATCCTAGTAGATATTTACATAAAATTTAGTCATAGTTGGTATTCTTGAGTTAGGAACCTCGACCTTTGACCACTAAAGTCTAATCAACTCATCCTTTTTGTCTAAGTTGACATTTGAAAATAACCTAATGAAATTCATTTGAGTCAAAGTTACAAAAAACTAATCTAAAAGAAACAAAACATGACATGTGAGGGAAACAAAAGGTGAGTTTTAGTAAAAGTAAAGTAAAAGCTGATACAAAAACACAAGGAAAACAGGAAGTGAAAGACTGAGGAACGGAGACGAGAGCAGGGAGGTGAAACAGATGAAGTGACAACAAAGAAGAAGAAGACAAGTACTTTAATACTCACAGACAGAGGAGACACTGAGATACAAGGGACACACATAAGAGGAATGAAACTTATCGTGACAAAAACAGACAAGACTGAGGTTACCACAGTGAAACAGGAAACACAGGAAGACAAAAAAGCAACAAAAATAAATAAAATAAGGAGCCTTGACAGTTTATGTAGGTGTTCTGAGATACATATCCAATAGATGGATGGACATGTGGACACCTGGACCTTAATCTTTGTTGATCTATGAGTCCAAGCAGAAGTTTGGGACAAATTTGAAGAAATTCTCTCAAACTATTTCTGAGATATCATGTTTACAAGAATGTGATGGTGGGACAAACAAGTGAAAAACATGCTGCCTCCAGCCATGGCTATCGCCACTGCAGAGGCATAAAAACACTGATCAGGGATCAGATTAAGTCTGTGGTCATAATAAAGCTCATGCAGCCTTGTGACCTGGCCACTGTTCCCTGCCTGGTGCTCCCTAATGCTATTTATAGACAATCCATATGAACAAGCTGTGGTCTGTTCCACCTTTTTTACCCTGAGACACACAACAAAAGTCAACATCTGATATTTGTTTCCATAATGTGGCAACAACTCATCACCACCAGTCGTGCGTGACTCTATTTCATGCCACCTACGATGTCTTTAAAACTGTATTTCATCTCAAAAAACAGAAAATCTGCTCTTTCTTGTCGCTGTGATCACACCATCAAGATTATTTAGCACTCTGAGGGTTTCTGGAACATATTTGCTTTGCTCGAGCAGATGTACAGGGCTCGAGCTTCCCCTCGTTTCTATGTGACGGCTTGTTCTCTAGATGTGAGACTTTGTGTGGTTCGGGTCGCCTGCGCAGACAGGTTGCTATGGCATCATGTAGCCACTATTCCCACTGAATGAATTAAAGTGTACAAAGAAAGCTTATGACCTTGATTTGAAATAGCAGCCCAAACTGTGAGCAGCCAGTGGGTTGCTTGTGATAATAATAAAAAAAAAGATAATAAAATAAAGAATAAACGGTGGTGTTGATGCACTTGTTGTTTTATATGAGATCACACAGTTTGCAGTACAGTGGGATTTGAACAGATAGTGAGGTTTAAGGTATCAGAAGCGCAGAGAGTTGTTCATTTACCGAGTTTGGCGCTTAAATCTAATGAGCGGCAGGAAAAAGAGAAAGTCTAGACTAGACCAGAGGAGGTAGCTTGAAATAGATGGGAGCAACTCGTCTCTATGGAAACCACAGGCGAAAACAGTGGCACACTCTGCCATGAAAGACATGTGGGAGACGAGGATGAAAGAGACAGAGAGGAGAGAGGGTGAGAGAAAGGGACGAAGATGGAGAGGAGGGGTGAAAACACCGCATGGAAGGGAGGGGAAAACGATGGCGAAGCTTACGAGAATGATGTGTGTGTCACAGCGGTGGATATTGATGCCCCCAGTGGGCATTAATGTCACTGGGTTCATCTCTCTTTGAAAGGATTGATTTCATTTCACCGGGCAAACACAATATTCTCTTTAAGATGCCGTGGGGAGTAATTTCTCAAACAATGACACTGATGACACAATGGGACACAATTAAAAGTTATCACCAATTAGAGCAGTTATTTGCCTGTGTGACTGGTAATTATTAGTGCTTTCAAATTTTACAACTACTCTAGAAAAGGTCAGTTATCCCCCAAAGTGACTAACTCACCCATTGCTGCAATTATGTACAAGTAGCTGACAGGTGATTGGCAGAGTTTCCTAAACGCAGCCATTAGAGAGTTTTATTTAAATGTGAGTTTTTACTGGAATGGTCAAGCTAATGCTCGGCCTCATTTCCATCATTCATCACTGTCGTTGAAAGACAAGTGGACTGATGAGAGCTTCACCTCTGCAAAGGCGGACTAAACGGCCACAGTCTGCAAATATTCAACACGTAACCGTCATTATCATGGAAGAAAAAAATCTCAGCGGACAGTGATGTCAGAATAAATAAGGTAAAATTACGAGTTAGTCTCATGTTTTAACTAAATTTGTCTTCAACCTCTGAGAGTTAAACACAAAACATATTAACTCAAGCAATATACATCATCCTTTTCTAAACAATCAAGCTATTTAGTTAGTTTTGGCACCATGAGGATGAAGATTATGTAACTGTGAAATCTCGAGTCAGGTGACCTTTGTCGCCAATCTGCTCTCTACAAATGTAAATGGAAATATTGGCATCAGCTGCATCCAATATTGGACTTTGGCAGATGCACTGCATGTATTCTGCATGTGTCGAGTCTGTTATTTGTACGTTGATGTAAACTGGGAGTGACTGGAAACCAACTGTCAGCGCCACCATTTCATGTGACTGGCAAAGTGTATTTGGCTTCAATATTTCACACTGCTTAATCTTTCAGTACCACATTATATATAGGAGACATTCTGCTGACAGTCTTTAGTATTTTTTAACATCTGCGATTGTTTTGTAATACGTTTCTCTTTTTAATGCTAATATTCAGATAGAATTGTGATCCTGGTTTACTTTCCCTTAGTTTTAATTTACTTTTTTAGGCCTGATTAAAATCATCAAATGATTTCTTTGTCACAAAATATCCCAAGAAATTAAACAAGAATGAGAAACTGTCCAACTTCTAACACTTGGTGCTTGTTTTTCAGTAAACATTCATGTTTTGCTTTGTTCAGGCCAAAAGATCTTTTAATATTGCTGTGGAGGGAAAACATTTTCATGCTGAACTTGTAATGAATAAATAACTGCCTCTTCAAATTGACTTTTGTTATCACAAATTAACCCAACAAATAAATTGTTAATAATGCAAGAATTCCTATGACCAGAGTTTATTTGAATGGTGTCACTGGGTTCAACGAATCAACATAATATTCTGCTCTAAGACGTCATGGGAAGTAATTTCTAAAACAATGACAATTAAACTATTAAAAATAATAACCTCCTATTAGAAAGCTAATATGCCACTGTGAAATAAAAAGTTGGGATGTTTTGTTGATGTAATATTTTGACATTAAAAAATAACACTGTATTTTTATAGGTATAAAATATACAAACCTTTTTTGTTCATATTTTAAGAGAATCATATGGACGGGGACCTCCAGTGTGCTAAATATTACATAGTTTTATAGAACAGCACAGAAGTTAGTATTGCACTGGTTCCCTTCAAAAAAAGCAAATGGGATTTTTCTATTGGTTACTGGTAATATTATTGGCAATATTGGTTACTTTAAATGAGACATGTAGGGCAGCCAATTATCTGACGTTATTTTAACAGTATTTTTACTTACTATATAAGCTCAAAGTTGCAATCAAACACTGGATGCCAGACAAATACATTAGATTTTATCAATGAGTTGACTTTAATTGTAATCTGTTACATGGTGTCTTGAACATTAGACCCTAATTAGATTTTGCACTTTTTATAGGTGATAAGAAACTGATTTTTGTTTTTTAATTGTGCAGCTTAGTGCAGCAAACTGTAACAATTAAACCATAAAAAAATCTGTTTGACTTAAAAAATCCAAGAGTATAAAAAGTCAAATTTGAAGTGATGTTTGGAAAATGTTAATTTTTGCTGAGGCAGTGAACCTTCATGAAATTTATTATCGTGTCACATAATTATGCAGGAATACAGGGCCATCTTTTTCACCCAATGCTGTCTGAATTATGACTGCACTGCTTGAGCCACTTCAGAGAGGAGTCATGTTTGAGTCATGAGGAGGTGTCAAGATCTGCCTCATAATTCTGATGTGACTCCAACTGTTATAATAGAGGCTCTTCACCCGCAAATCAATTCCTAACAAGTAACTTTATCACATTTTCGATCGAGGGAAAAGAGATATAACTAAAATGAAAATCATTTTTACTATTTTTTTCTCCATGACACTCAAAACAAATCCCCTCTGCAGCTGTTAAATGCAGGACAGGATTGATACGAAAACGGGGACATTTACCCAGAATACCCCGTATGCATAATTAATGGTGATTAATAAACCTCTGACCTGA
Organism: Ctenochaetus hawaiiensis; assembly: GCA_029783645.1. NCBI lineage: Eukaryota > Metazoa > Chordata > Actinopteri > Acanthuriformes > Acanthuridae > Ctenochaetus > Ctenochaetus hawaiiensis. The sequence continues at coordinate 10,917,402 of JAPZDY010000017.1, forward strand.
TGTTATATAATCACTGACTTCCTCATGGGTCACCCCAATGCTGACCAGCTATTAATCATGCATTCACACTGACCGAGTATCCCTCCTGCATTTCTCACAGCTGTGTTTTTTTCCTAGGTATCACCACAGTGCTGACCATGACAACCCTGAGCACAGTGGCCAGGAACTCGTTACCGCGAGTGTCCTACGTGACGGCCATGGACCTATTTGTCACCGTCTGCTTCCTCTTTGTCTTTGCCGCCATGATCGAGTATGCCATGCTCAACTACTACTCCTACAGTGTTCGCAGACCTCCACCTAAGACACGGAGAATGGTAAGCCTGTGGTGACTGTGTGAGTGATAGAGCTGGTGCTGAATATGAGCTCTGTAGTTATCATTTTTTATGCAAAAGATACAGCAAATGTTCTTTTAAGCACACTTCCATAAACAGCCAGTAAAGTCTGCATTTTTCATCAGTATCTTTCATATTATACCCTTAGACATACATCTACATGGATAGATTACTGATTACCTCCTGCAAAGAAACACAAAACGACCACAAATTGACTCAAAACAACCACAAAGACACTTAAAGTAATTACAAAGAGACTCAAAACAACCAAAATGATGCTTAAGATGATGACAACAAAAACTCACAACAGCTACAAAGCAACATAACCAACAGCCTTTTAGTTAAAGTGTCCTGCTCATATAAACAAAGGGTAGGGGTCATTTTCATGTCTCTGCTGAGTCCTAAGGCCCAATTATTAGTTATTAATCTGTCCTTTTATATCACAACTTTTTTGAAACTGAATTTTTGAAACTGGCATCCAAAAATATGATGAAAAATTTTGTTACTCATGGGGTTCAATGAGTAAACAACATTGAAAATGTTGCAGAAAAATATATTCCAGCAGTTGAGAAACACATCACACTCACATGCACACACACACACACACACTCATACATATATGCCAGGCATCTGATGTTTATGAACACATGTGCAAATGAAAACATTTCTTTCTCCATCAAGTGCTCCAGTGTTGAGCGTATGATGCTCTGTGTGGGCGTTTTCAAGGCTGCACCTGCAGTGAATGCTTTAATGGCGGAAGCACATAGCCACTAAGACTGAGTCAGCCACCGCGGCTGTCATCTCCCTCTCTCTCCAGATCCCCTCCCTCTTCATTATTTCCTTCCAATGTGGAGGGGTTTCTGCTGAATGTGTCTCAGGGCTAAAAAAGACTGTCAGCTCGGGCGGAACAATTAAGTTGTGTTACATTCAGTTCTCTCCGATGCATTTCTTTTTTTTTTTTTTTTTCAAGCTCTCTGCTGTATTTTTGCCTCGTATGTCTGTGGGGAAGCCTCGTATTTCCACCCCCTTCATCTGTGTGGCCACTTTGTGCCACCCACTCAGTCAATTCTCTTACTCCACAAGACACATCTAACTCTTTTTTCTCTCCCCCTCTCGCCTCCCACTCCTCTTTTAAAAGCAGAGTAGAGGACTGGAAAGATGTGTGAAGATTTTACCACAATTAGGTTGTCCCACACGATTTTATTAACATCAGGGAGGAAGTCACATAATGAATTTTTCTCAGGAGGTACTTTTTCAATATTTCAGTCTAAAAGTTCAGGCTATGGCCACACTGTGTGACTGTAAAAAGGATAAAATATCATGAATAACAATGAATTTGTTTTTTTTGTGTTTGTAGGTTTTTTAAATCAGTTAGTTTGCTCGCAAATAAATGTTTTTAAACACAGATATTATAATTTATTTGATGAAAAATCAGTTCTAAAGAGTTTTTTTTAACTATTTTGAAAACCATAGCCATACTATTTAATATCTTATCATTGCTGAGTCTATCTTGATGTTTGGTTGTTTCCTTTTTTTATTTCAGCTCATAACTGGACAAATTCAGAGAAGGGTATGTTTGTTCATTTTAAGATCTATTTTGCAAATCGGTGGACATGATTTTTAGTTTATGAAATGTCAGTAAATATACGTTAGAAGTTTACTGACCTGTCATTTTGATCAAATGATTAATCACAGAGTGCAATCCACTAGAAATGGCATGAATTCTTCACTGTGAACACAATGGACCAGCACACAATGCAGCTAAAGAGGCATGCTGTCACAACGCTGTACATACTATAATTTTCTTCATGTATTTAAAAATGTGACTCAACCTTTTTTTCTAGTTTGTTTGTTTCTGCCTCGGTTATCCATAATTGATCGTCACAAACCCATTTAATGTCAGTGTTGCTACACCTGTCAGGCTTTTCTCTTTCACTCTGCACACACAGATTTACTCCTAAAACTTATTGGGAATTTCTGAAACAATTGGTCCTTTCTGACAGACGAAGACCAAAGCAAACTTAATCTCATTTCTACCCAGCTGTTAATTTTACAAGCTGTCACCGGCAGCCTTATTCTGGCAAATTAAGGTAAAATTATCTCCATGGTTTTCACAGATTTAAAGGGCTTTAAATATGCACTTGCAGGCTACACACACAATACAATGCTGAATGATTGAAGCTGAAGCTGCTTGTCTCTGGTTTAAATAAGCATCTACACCATGATGATCCACGAAAAGCTCATGTGAATAAAGAATAATAGTGCAGAGCTTTTTTTCCTATTAGTTTATTCAGGTAACTCTACGGTAAAACTGTTATATTATTGTGTTTAGCAATTTTAATTTCCAAGTTTACTTTTGATTTTGACAGATTTATTACTTTTAGAGTGGGGACAAATATCCTCATAACTCTAATTCTCAAGTTAAACTTCACACAAAAGTTTGCCAACAAACTTGATCTAAATGCAATTAAATTATTTGCTTCATCAAAAACTCATAATTTGTTTTCTCCTAATTGCCGGTTGTCCTTGCAAAGAAAAAACTTGTTTTGTTTTTCTCTTAGGCTTAGTTAGCCTGACAAAATCATAGCTGATGTCTGGAAAAACAAAGTTTATTTGCACTTTTGTGCTTGTGTTTTAAGTTTTAGAAATGCTAAAAAGAATCGTGACAGAATTGAAGCTTTACACGTCTGCTGTGCCTTTTAAAGTTATATTTATTAAACAACCAGTTCCTCCACCTTAACACTTCCTCTCTGTTGTTCGTACAGGCGTACTCCTCTTTCAACATGGCTCACACTCCTCGGCCCATGATGCCTATGGGTAACTCCCTGTTCTGGCACGATTACGAAGACAACTGCCTGTACGAGTGCCTAGACGGGAAAGACTGCACGAGCTTCTTCTGCTGCTATGAGGAGTGTAAAGAAGGCTGCTGGAAGAAAGGACGGGTCCATGTCAACATTCGCGAGTTAGATTCCTATTCCAGGGTTTTCTTCCCCACCTCCTTCTTGCTCTTCAACATTGTCTACTGGGTCAGCTACCTCTACCTCTAGTGGGTCTTGCGCTGTGATCCGTTGGCCCTGCTGAAATAGCCACAGTTACCGCCACTTTGCACCACGGCTTGTGATTTTTAAGGTCAAAACTATGCGAGGAGGAGGAGGAGGAGGAAATTAGGAGAATCTACTCTCTGGTAATCGTGGAGGTTGTGCCGTCTTTGGAGTTAGTGAAAAATAAAGGTGTGCTGTGGTGCACGATGTAAAGGTCACGATGCTTTGAGCATCGGCACTCCGAGGAGAATAAAACGCTCAGCAGTAGATCAACCAGCCCCCAGCAACTTGAACAGATCGGTCCCATTTCTGACTCTCAGAAACCAAACAACAGACAGCTTTGACTTCAGAGACGTTCTGGGACAAGGTCGCAGTGCTGAATCTTGGTTGTCAAGATGGTGAAGCACCCATAGTGCCTTCTTTAGAAAGGGTGCGGCACAGAGAGACGCAGCTTTAGAGTTCCCTCCATTGTCCTAATTACCTCATCCGACACACCGCTGCATGCTGAGCTGTTTATTCTTTGATGAAACAAACCTGAAACACCACCAACACTCACCGTTCATTTGGTAGCACATTAGTTTTAACTGGACCCTCAAATCAATTCTGCTTTCTGATGTAGTGACATTACTCCTGTTGTTAGAATTAGTGTATTTATAAAGTGAGTCAACCAGCCTGCACATCAGTTAATCGTTCACTATGAGTTACACTTCCTTTACACCTTGCATTTAAACGCATCTCCCATTCAGACTGTAGATATGATTTAAACTGATTGCTTCCACATGCGGTATTAAAATGTCATATGGTTTAAAAATGAGATTTGATCAAGATCAGATTGATACATGAATATCTTCTATTTTTTGTCCTTAATACAAAAAGAAAAGAGAAGAAAAGAATTCTGTGCCATTGTGTGGGCTTTAGGTTTTTTAAGTAGAGGAAGAAGCTGTCTTTGGCAATTAAGATGCTTAAGACAAAGGAACAGAAAAAGCAAATTTTTAAGAGGATGTTGGTGTGGTATCCTACAGACAAAGCTTTGGGCACTAAAACTAATGTACCTGAGCATACAGTTGGAAAAGTGGGTCATGTGGACGATTTGATACAAAGCAACAGGGTGGAATAATTTATTTTTGCTATTATTTTTGCTATCTGCCAACATAATTGTTGTATGCACATTCCAAACACAACTGCATTTATATTTTTGTTAAATGTGGCCACAATATTCACTCTAAATGCATTTTAATGCGAGGTGAAAAGGTGGTGATTACTGTCAGAGGCTGTGGTTGTCTGGTAACATTTTCTTTATTAAGTTGGTGAATTTTGCTCATGATGCTTTATAACTTAGCAAATCAGTTTACAGTAAAATCCAAGAAGACTTGGATGTTTATGCTGAGTTACATTTTTACACACAAAATGCATAAGAACTGCATAAATACATATCAATCTAACATTAAACATGCTAATCTCCTCCGCGGGCATATTATGTTACAGTACATGAATAAAGAGATTAGGGTTAGAAGAGTGCTGGTTTCTTACTGACAGCAGCCATGTGGAATAAAACAGCTTCACATTTTATTTTAGACACTTTTATTCTTTTTCATATTGATTTTTTGTTTTTATTTCCAAAGGGGCCTCTGGAATTACCTTGGCTTAGAGGAAAAGTTTGACATTTTGAGAAATATACAAATTCAAAGCTCTCCCCAGCTTCCCTTTTGTCTTGATAGAGTTAGCATAAGGCCTTTTTAACATAAATAAAACCCTAGAAAGTGTTCAGTTTGGTTGATAACGACACAAGCTAGCAGTTTTCCTTTACTAGTCTTTATGCTAAGCTAAATTAGTTGGCTTTGGCTTCATATTTAGCAAACAAACATAAAGTTTAACTCCTGAAATGTTAAAATCTTGGTTTAATCGTGCAATTTTGTGCATTTTTATAAACAACATTAACAATAATAATCTCTAACTAAAAAGAGTAAGAACCTTTTTTTCTAAATGTCAAACTGTTCAAAGGTGTTACGAACCCCAAAGAAATTTCATCAGCATTTGTTTCAAAGGAGCATTTCAGCTGTGCATGATGTAATTCTGGGTAAACACAAAATCATTGTTTTGGCATTGAAAATTGTTCGGCACATATAGTGGATACTGCCGCGAAATGAGCTGCAGAATTATTAGTCTTGGCCACGAGCCACTTGAACCCTGAAGCACATGCAAACATACACTGTACATGGCCTATTTATTTTGCATTAGTCACTCCATCCTGTTTTAGAAGCAGAGCTCCAGTACAAACATATGAAGTCTTAATAAAAGCTTCAATTGCCCTGAAGTCCTGACATATTCAGGACATAAAGGCACTTCCTCTTGTGCCCGGCTGGCAATTATCACAGGTGCTGTAAAATAGGTTCTACATTTTGTGATACTCCATATACACTCACATGCTGTGCACAGAGCGGTGTTGAAAAATGGATGATGCAGGATGGTTGTTGATGACTCTTGATGGAGTCCCACTTCCCCTCCTCAAACATGTAAAATTGATGCCATATATGGAGGCGTACAGGAACACGAGTTTAAAAAAACCCACAGGAACGGATGCCGTCCGAGACATTTTGGTTTTATTAACTGTTTTATGGTGTTTTTTGCAGTCGTTTGGCTTTGTAGAACAATCAACCCCCTCTTTTTTCCCCCTTTCTCTCTCTGAAAACACACACGCATACACACACACACTTTTCCCCCGGTATTTGTATGTTCAGAGAAAAAGCTTTTATGTAAGATGTATCTAATTAATGTTTCTATTTTCATACAGTTATACAGTATATGGAATGTAAGTTAGGCCAGTAGTGAGGCCGGAGTCAATCTGGTTACAGTTCAGTCAGTTCAAGCTGCTTAAATGAGTTTATATTTAGGGGTCCTACATATTCATAAAGCCCCCAGACACATTTGTGTCCCGTCCAGGGGTTTTTAATTACAAATCAAATTGCCTCCAGTGATGCTAGAACAGCAGCAGAAGGGCTGTTACACTGTGGGCCATTACCTACTCCGCTGATTTAATACATTAGCTAAAATGAGACAGTGAAATTTCATTAGTGTTTTGACCTAAGATCTATCTATTCATCTATATATCTATCTATCTATCTGGCTAACTATGAACTGACTGAATTGAACAGAGCTTGGCCCACACCGCAGTAAACTCTCCTCACCTCTGATATTTCTACTACACTTTATAAGTGTCTTAGTCCGTTGAGATACTTCAATAAAACAAAAATCACTATTTTCTACGTCTTAATGAAAATCACCTGTGTGTTTCAACTGACTGGGACCTGTGTTTATAAAGCCTCTATGGAATAAGAGCACTAACCCAGGATCAGAGCCGGCAAACATAATGAACTCGCCTAAGAGCCTCTTCCAGAGACCTCATCACCCCTATTAGAGTTGAGAAAAGCGCTTCACAAGTGTGTCAGAAAATCACATATTACTTCTTCTTTACCCAAAGCGGTTTGTTTTGATTGTCACTGAGGTTTTTGGAAGGTGGGGC
>JAPZDY010000017.1:10924334-10950896 GCA_029783645.1 Ctenochaetus hawaiiensis
AACACCACTCTGATCTTGGATCAGCGCTCTTGGGAGAAATATTTTATGAAAACAGGATCTTAAGTGAAAATAGGTATCTTTTTCTAGTGCGTGGTACATTGCTTATATTAATAAATAACGTTTTGGTCAAGTGCTACTGTGAAGTCTTTTTCTGGGAGAATTAAGGTCACCGAGAGAGAAAAATCTCTGTGTTGTTTATGGGTTTCGACATGACGCAGGAGATATGAGAGTATTTGGGGTGAGTGCAGGAAAAGAAACACTATTATTTTGCAGGAAATTTCATTATTTCAGGTTTTTCACTTCTGTCCAGTGTATCTCTTTAATATCTTTCATGATATCCGTGCACTGGAGTTCAGTGCTACAGCCTCCTTAGCTCTGATCTTTGTGAATCATTACCAATTTTAACAGGATTTGACGCTGTGACTCCTGCAGAAAGTGATACAACAGGACTCTCTTTAAAAGCAAATACTGTATGTGTTTGTGATACGATAAAGCAAATGCTCCAAGAAATAAGAGTTAGCTCATTCATGCTGGTCTGCCAGTTGTCAGCACCAAGGTACATATTATACCTGATTATTAGCGAAGACATCAATTTAAATTGCAGTGTGTAAGATTAAGGGGATCTTTTGGTAGAATATGGCAGAAATATATTATATTCACAGTTATTTTGGTTGCAGTGTGCACTAAATGGGACTAAATTCAACACACTGGACCTTTAATAAAACTATATTAACAGCTTTTAATCACCACCATAATCAGAGACATATTCTCTCCCTTTCATTTCAACATGTACAGTAAATGTTGGCCATTTTTAACTAAGTTCATTTTGATTTATAAAGACTATTATAGGGTGTTTGCAGATGTAAACAAGCCTCATTACTCTCCATACAGAGTGTTAGGTCAAGTCAAGACACAGCCATTAAAATGTCACTGAAACGATGAAAATAATGTAAAACTAATTTAAACTTTTTTTTGACAAAATTGGGTGTGGCTTAATGTCTTTTCACCAGCAAATGACCAAAATCAGACTTACTGGACTGTGTCTTTATAAGCTGCTCCAAGAATATATTTATCATTAGAGGAAAAAATACATTAACATTGTGCAAATTGTGCATTTCATCTACAATAAAATTACAATAAAAGAGGACAGATTGCAAGTTTGCAAGTCTACAGTTATAAATATCTTTGCCGAAACTTGAAAACTCAAGAGTTTACTGTCAGTCAAGGTGACACACCCGTATATGAGCAGAGCGAACAGGAGTATCAGTAGTAAAATAAGATATGAATACACAAAGTGATCTGTGAATAAACACCATATCATATAAATGCTGGAGGTTTTTCTTAATATTCTAATAAATAATCCGAACACTGGTATTTAAATGGCATGGAGCACTTCTCTTTACCCTTTGCATTATTAATCACTGTTTATTTTGGATTATTACATTATGATTCACAAATATTACTCATTTTTCACCAACTGAATATTTGTATCTATGTGTTTCTGTACAAAAGTGACAGATAGGAGACTTTAATAATTAAAGTATAGAGAGACTAATGCAGGTTTACAAAGCTCGTGCACAATTGCTTAAATGAACCGAGTCACCTTTACTCAAACAGCTGCAGGTGGGATCATCTGCAACCTTGAAATAATTACCAGTTCAGAACTTGCAAGCAGGATGTTTGGCCATTACACATTCAATGGTTTCATTAGTCCAAAAAAGCACCTCTATTTCAATGTTCTGATGGGCAAGTTGACAAATTAAGGTCTCCATATACAACAAAATGAGTAACAATTGTCCTCAGGCAGCCTTCCTGCCTAATGACAATGACACGACTAATATCCAGTGACAGATGCATGAGCACGTCACTGCTTTACCCCGAGTTTATTGACCTAGTTTGAAGCGAGCGCCACGAACAGAGTACAAGCGAGAGACAGAAAAATAAATGGAGTCAAAGGGCGGATGATATAGCGGGGAGCTCCACTGCCGCCGCCAACACCACCGAATCTGGAAGAAGCTCCTGCCACCTACGCAAGGAAAGAGGCAGGATGGCACGCTAACACAGTGAATATGGAGGGAAAAGCACTTATGCAGTAGAAAATTGAGCTGTCAGTGTGTGTGAGTGTGTGTAGATTTAACTCATGAACTTGCCCATTTCCTGTAAAGTGACAGCTTTGCTTGCTTTGAGAATGGACACCCTGTGTGGGTGGGGGAGCAATGCATTTGTATGCATGTGTGTGTGAGCTTACATTTACATAGTATGTGTGTGTTTGGCTCAAAGGTGGGTTGGGGTGCATGAGGACATCCGAGTTGGTCATATGCACAGGTATGAACAGATACTGTATGTGTGTCACTGTGTGTGTGTGTAGGCATTTGTGTTTATGAATATAAATATGGATGCAAATATGTGGTACATACAAACATACATATATGCATGCGTTTGCATCTATTCATGTGTGCATGTGTGCATGTGTCAGCACACACGTAATTTAAACACGTTCCCATACATCTTAATTTTATGTTTTTAAGCAACCTTTAAGGAAATACTTTCTAGACCGTGGTTGTTTAACAGGATAAAGGATTTTAACCATCAGATGTTTGGATTTAAGGTCAACAAATGAACAAGCTGAGAACAACTCACCTCACCACCACCTGCCAGAGCTGCACCTCCACCTGCTGTTACTCCTCCAGCCGCTGCCTCTGTAACCGTCCCTGGAGCCACATCCCTCAGCCATCTCCTGTCTCCCTCTCCATGTCCCTAAAATCCAAGATGTCCAGTCAGTAAACTCATATTACACAGCCTACTTGATGCTCTTCCACCTCCCAGGAGAAACACCTGCTGCCCAGTCGAGCCTCACCTGGTCTGGAGCTCCTGGATGAGTCCAGTTCACAAGGATCTGCAGCCTAGTGCTCTCAATCAGCTTCCCCTCTGGCAACAAGTGATGTCCAGCGACGGATGATTCTACAAGGGGCTCCACCACCACCTCTGACACTGTGTGGGGCACTTCCTGCTCAACACCTGGCTCTCACCTGTACATGACACCTGCTGGGTGAACTTTATTAACAACTTCAGCTTCTTCTGGGAACGTGGTCGTCTCTTTGATGCAGAAGGTCTCTACTTTTATTACTACTATGTTCTCTGCTAACCTGGCATGCAACATCTACCTTCCACAAGCTGAAAATTCCACCTGTCCAACCATCACCACAGCATGACCACCTGTCAGTCTGTTACTAATCGATGCTCCTTGGCTCCTGGTCCACATCCCAGTTGTTCCACCACTAATGTCAAATCCTGTGTTTTCCATTCAAACACTGTCTAATATTTCATGCTGCAGTTGCCAGAAAGTTGCAATACCTCTTTATAATTTCTGCTTTGAAGCTCCAACAGTCTCACTCTCCTCAGAATAACGTCTCCTCTTGCTGTCATACATGTAGGAAGCTTCATAAACTTACTCATTTCTAAACTATCATTCCAAGAATCAAGAATAAACATTTAAATACAATATATAATGTATATCCTTTTATCACTTCATTTCCTTCATGACAAAATGTGCAGTACAGTTTTTAATTGCCTGACATTTGAGTGATGAGCTGTCCCTGTGTGCTTTTTGTTTAGGAGAATTATCAATGTATAAAATGGATTGATTGGTTTTTGAAAAGTAGAGACACACTGAGGACTGTCGGCAGTTTTCAGCTGGGAGGATGCAGTTGAGAGGTCAAATCCAGGGCACATTAACCCCTAATGCTTGATAAAGTGTGATTTACCAGTCAGTAATATTATGGGATACATCTATTTCTGTCAATATAACAGTATCAAATAAATAAAATCATTTCTTAGCCTGGTACCAGAATCTGTGAATCGTCTTGTTGAAATCATACACACTTTTGGGATCTTTTTCGGTGTGTTTTGTGACATTTAAGTTTCTCCTCTGACTGAGGTGTTTCATTCACTTTGATAATGGAGGGTTTTCAGGTGTAGTGATGCTTCGGTAAGCGGCAGCCTGTCTGGGGAAAACAGTCTGTGAAAAACTGATTGCTTTTCTAAAAATTTAACATATGTCTCGAAGGGCAAATTTCTTTGGTATTTTATGAATAAAGTTTCATTTGATTAGATCAAAACTAATTTTAAGAAATGTCAGTGAACCATCACAGACTGAAAAAGTGTTAATTGGGAGGATTTGAAGGATGATTGAGAGGAATTTCTTCCTAAAACCTTTCAGAACTTTATCTTTTTACAATCTGAAACTGTCGTTCAGTTCAGAGAATAGTGGTAAAACTTCGGGCAATAAAACATTACTTATAAAATATTTTTGCTGTTGGCATTAAGTTGTATATCTATGAGATTTATGGGAGACAGAGTTGAGATTAGAGAACTCTTAGCCAATCAGGAGCTGAGACATGGATCCAATCAGGATTCCCATATTAACAAGCACCATTTGCTTTGACACAAATCAATTAAACTACTTCTCTTTTATCATTAGTTCTAAATGACACACCTGACCAGCAGAAAAGACATTTTTAAAACACGGCACACTGTTTTTTTTCTGCAGCTTAAGTTTAATTCATACATATCTGACTTTCATGAATGTGAAGAGCTCTTAGGTTTCACTCATGATTACTTAAATATCATTTCTCCATGTCGACCAGCAACCAAATGTAAACTTTCCTTTTAATTTTTTCCCGATTTTTCATTCAAGTCAGAGTGACAATTATTTTTTAAATCTTAACATTATCTAAAAAGCAGCTGTACATTTTGTAAACATAAAATATTACTCTAATGGAGTCTGTCTCCTTTTTTAGAGCACACAGTCAAAATGTTAATTTTGTGTATTTTTTCATGATGGCAACTCACAGACACATCAGTTTTTTATCATTATCATCTCATAATGAAGTAAAAAAAACTGCTATAAGAGAGAAAATGGGTGAGATGTCAGTGCAAACTCTCTGCCTGCTGCCTAAACTCATGATGGGGTGAAATGATCCCTCCTCATGATAATGGAGAAGACTGGGTTGGTTTTTCACCCCCTTTTAACCATCAGATTTATTTTTCCCAGCAGCAGGAACAGCAGGATAACACAGCAAAAAAAAACATGTATTCTTGAATGTTAATAAAGATGATGCCATTAGCTGATTTTAGGAAATGGAAATTCAGCCGGTCTGTAATCGGATACTGTATCTCCAATATGATAAATAGTCTGAATCACTGTTTCAAGCTCCAGATGATTTATGATTAAAGAAAAGTGAATAACAAATCTGTGTTAGGAGCCACCTGTGTCAGAATCTACAAGGATTAAATCATTGCAGTCATGCAACACTGAGCTGTGATTGAGTCGTGATCAGTGACGGGATGAAATTAAAAGCCGTGCTGCAGACAGACCTGCTCAACGGAGCAGAAATAAGACCAGAGTCATGTCGCACATTCAAAGAATCAATCTGTAATCTGTTTGAAAGAAATTTAAGTTTAATAAAAAGTTTTTGTTATCTGTAAACTCTGTTAGTTTAACATTAAGACTGAAAATAGGAAGAAACAGATTCAGGATTTAATACCTTGTTGTCATTTTAATGCAAATAGTTGAGAGGAGTTTGCTTTAGTAAGTTCAAATAAGACAGGAGTCTTTTACATGCTACGTATGCTAAGATCAACATGCTCACAAGCTAAATCTGCTGACCAAAAGCCTCTGAAGCTATTTGATACCATGTTAGAATCTGTGTGTTTTGGTGTTTTTGTTCAACACAATGTTGGCGTGAACACCAGTGACGCCTCTGTGCACAGCTAACAGCTAGCTTTACAAATAAACCTCCATAAAACCATAAAAACAACACATCCTTTTTTATACTTTTTTCTTCACCCAAACTTTTTCAGCTCAACACAAAATAAATACTTGCCGTCTGAGACGAGAACCAAAATAATGCAAACAAAACACACACATAACTGTCTCCTACACCATCACTTCAATGTTAAATAAATGCACTTTGCTGCCTCATCCTTAGGACAATCCAGCAGGTCGGGGATGGATGTCAGAAGGTCTGTTAGTGGGTGAAAAGTGTTTTGTTCTTTACTTGTCAGCAACATTTGCAAGCGAGACACTTTTCACCCACTAACAGAAACATAAAATGCTACACAAACCAACATATAATGCAAAACAACATAATCAGGATTTCATGTTCTTGTAAACTTGTCAATAAACTCATCTGTATTCATACTTGATGTGTGCAGCTGCTGTCTTTGTATTCTGCTGCATGAGTGTTTTTTTTCTCACACTTTTATACGTCTGCCAGTGTTAATGGACACATTACAGCAAATTTACGACAATATGAGGCCTGACATTCATCACATGGCTTTTTCAATAATGATTCTCTGTGTTTTCAAAATGACTCAAAGCACAAGATGTCTGATTAGAGTTATAGTCATTAAAGGGCTCAAGATGACAGCGTCGGGAATATTGTCAGTCATTAAAGTGACTTCTCTGTAAGGACTCAGATACCTGGCCTACTTATTGTGATTCATCGGCACTGTCTGGTGCTAAAATGGTCCTAAAAGACAATCAAAGCTTGATGGCTGGGTGGCAACAGCCTGAGGGGCTACAGACGTAGAAAATTGTTGCTTCAAAGGCTCAGACTAGCTTGAACCGGGCAGAGGGTATTTAATTGTTAATAGAGGTTAAAAGTGAAAGTAAAAGTCGAAGCCTCCACTTTAAAAAATTACCTTTTGATCAAGGTTGTTGGTGGTTCAATATCATCATGTTTGTGGGCAAATAAGCCGTGCCTGTCTAAGTTAAGCAATCTGACATTCAAAGGGTTTGTAAAAAATGAAATCTGAATGTGTTTGTGTCGTTACAGCTGCAAACTGGATGATGGAATAAAAGCATGTGCCGCATGCACAAACACAGCTCCAACAACCGGCAAGCGGCTGAACATTTGGGCCTCATCTGAAGGGTTTTATTAATGGAAACTCCAGGGAAATCTGCATGTTGGCTACGTTTGTCTGACTTTCAGTCGTATGCAGAAATGTTTACAACTCAGCAGCAGCAGCAGCAGACAGAAAAAGAGAGAGGGGAGGGGGGGGCAGATTGCATCTCATCTCACAATGCCCGCTACTGACGGCTCCATTAAAAATGCATCCTGTTTCTGTCTGGGTGCCTAAAGTAACAAGTAGGAACTCAGGGGAAATCTGACCAAAATACTCACAGTTTCATGCATTGGTTTTTTTAATGCAGATATGTCTTCATCTTCACACCAATCCAAACAGAGCTCTAATTGGATCATCTGTAAACTCACTGCAGTCAAAATCACGACAGGCGAGACAAGTGTATGTTTCAGATGGAAACAGTTTGTCATAACTTGTTTGCTCCAATTCAATATCGGCTGCTTTAATTTGCTGCACCATTAAAGGTAGCAATGCTCTGATCATTTTGAATTCTGCTTTTTAATATAAATATATACCAAATATAGATAGAATAAATTAGGAGTAATATTTAATGGAGTAACATCACAGCCCCATCCCTATTCTTTTGAATTTGCAATGAGCGATGCTGCATTTCCAATTTTTGTTTTTAAGAAATGGGCTGAAATAATAAAATTTAAAGCCTAAACAGAGGATAAGAAAAGGATTTTAAAAAAATCAGTAAAAGAATTTTGTGCGTGGAGAATGATACCAAAAAGGATTTAATAAAGAAATGGTAGTTTTTCTCTCTTTTTGCGGTTAAACTTTGACACAAAACACCACAGTAAAAGTCAATCAGTCAGTCAAACATCCATGAGTGTCCATCCTTCATATCACTTCCACATTTCCCGCGTTGGATCTCCTGTTTCGTCGTGTACACAAAAACCGCAGCTCAGGGGAAATCCTCTGACCATCACAGTCATTACAGGGGACTGATTAAGAGTAATGAGCAGCCGTCGTCCAAACATCTGTGGCAGCTCAGCTTTTTTGGATGCTGCGAGGGGGAACCTGAGTCAAAGTCATCACGTCCACCAGCTGTCACCACTGGGCGCGCTCACTCCCGAGTACGAGCCATCGTGATCGTTTATGACTTTACCTTAAGTTTAAAAACACTTCAGCTTTTAAGTTGGATTCAAATCTAATCTCATGATATTACTCATAAAGCATTGATTTCTTTGGCTTTACATTTTAGCTCAAATTGGCAGAACTGCAACCATCTCATAGAATAATAACACAACAACACAATCCTACCGGCTTTTACAGAGTCAGGACATAAAATAAGACGTCCCAAATGGATTTAAAGGCGGATTTAAAATCAGCTGAGCCAACAAACAAATGATCAGGCTCCCTCTTTGAATTGACTTGCCATCTTTTCACTCACTTCATGTTTTTTATGGCACAGAAATAAAGGATTTCAAGCATATATATTGTTTTGCTTTTGTCTGATTCATACAGACCTTGAAGCGCCGCTCGACAAGCTAATCCAGTGGGCGTCTTAATGGATAAGCAATGTGAGGTGAAAAAACAAAATGTTTTCAGTCTTTACGTCCAACCTCAGTTACAAGCCTCTGCCATGCTTTTATATAAGACACTGAGGTTTTTTTATTTGCATTTGAAACAGGAAAAAAAGAAATTATAAAACCTGAGGCATAATCAACACCAATCTCCAAGCAGCTGCTACCTTGCAGAGTGCTCTCTCTGGATTCAGGAGAGGCCGAGGCCAGATGCCGGAGGAGAAGCCGGAGACAAAAACACGGTGAGAGCACAGAGGTACAATGTTCAGAGGAGCAGTAACTGAGCTGCAGGGTGGCATTTTGTAAAATGCACCTGGAGTCTCACCTTTTCACTTGATATTAAATCATTTGCACTTGGTATTTAATCTTCTTTTGTAATGTTTTTCATTTAAACCCTGTTAAGTTTTCAGGAATTTAGATCAAATCTGTTTTCAGGCTTTGGAATGTGATCACTCTGAACTGAAAGAGCCTTGAAGTTATGAAACTATTTCACAGCTAACACTGCACGCTGTCCTTTCTCCCCATTGAAAAGACAGTTTCTAAGGAACAAGAAGATGGATAAACTCAGGATATATGTTATTTATTATTGTCAAGAAAACTTCTCTCCAATCTCTATATTTCTCGCAGTGTGAAGGTGAGATTCTGTCTCAGCTTCTCTATTCTAACAACGTGAACGCAGCCTGGCCTCCCTGGACCAATTTTCTCTCTCTCTCTTTCTTTCTCCATCTCACTCTGCCTTTCTCAATCTGAACAGTAATGTCAGATGGCTGCCAACCTCTGAGCTGGCCTCTGTTGTGAGGTTTGTGCCTGTGAAAAGGAAGTTTTTCCTCACCACTGTTCCTGAGTGCTCGCTCGTGTGGGAATTTTTTCCAATTGTTGGATTTCAATAAATTAAATTACACGATGTGGTCTAAATCTACTCTATATGTTAAGTGTCCTGAGTCAGTTTATGTTATGATTATGAAGGAAATTGACATAACTTGCAGGCTAATGCTAACGTTTGACACTGACATTAGAGCAGCGTTTAATTTTTTATTCCTTAACAATTTTGCTCTCGTGTTTTTAAAGGCACAATCCGCCGAGCTTCATGAACACCACTTCAGCGCGAGGAGAAGCCAAGCCTGACAGGCAGTGCCTAGTAACAGTTGCTAAGCTATGATTGGACAATTACAGAAACATCTGACTTGGACGTTTGTATGTGGTGGAGGTCAGGTCGCACTATTGAAGAAAAAGAACTACAGCTGATAAATGAACCAGGTCATTTTTATATGAAAGAAGGCGCGAATCCAGAACCGTTTGCACCTGTTTGATCCTCTTTTTGCTGGAAATAAACACCAAAATCTCTCTATTACCAGATTTGCAAAATACACTAGCTTGTATGTTTGGGTGTATACATATATATATGTTTAAGCAAAGTATTTGTAAATGATCTCTGAGACAAGCTGCTCCAACATTGGGGATTTGGGCTAAAACGCCCACTGTATTGATTGGAGAGCTGCTTTAAAGCCTCCATTCCAGGCACATGATGGCATAATTGGACTGACACCACAAAAACCCCTCATATATGAGACGTGTGAAGGGTGCAATCATGTGAAGTGGAGCACCTTTACACACACACTGACTTGTTTAGTAGCTGGAGCCTCTTTTTTTTTTTTGCGTGTCTTCTTTTGAGCTCGCTGGAGTCAAATAAAATATTCAGGCATCATCCCTGCAAGCTGAAGATGCTCCGGATGGAATTTTTCTGAATGCACACTCTGCCTTTCTTTTTCTCTGTCTCTCTACATCTCCGTCACACAAACACACGCACATACATCCACATGACATGCACTCAAACATGCACTGTTTGCCTCTGTGCTCTGTGTGCTACAGATAATCTTTACGAGGCAGAGACCCCATTGAGAGTATTTATAACCCAATCAGACGGGTATTCAGCCTTTTCTTCTCCTCCTTCCACTGTTTCTGCCCCTCGCGCTCATGTAAATGTTAAAGCTACTAAATCAACATATCAACGTTAAATCCACATTAGCTTAGCATGTCTGTGTGTGTGTGCGTAGCCTGTATGTATGTATATTTGGCAGCAGGTGATAATCTGAACTAAAGAATTAAATTAAAAGTCATTACTGCCCAAACCATAACTAGCTTGTCAATTTGCAAACTTCAAACACACAAATGTGCATCAAGGAAGGTGTATGTTTGTGTGCGTGCACACACACAAACATGCACATGCCTCTTCTGCAGCTCTTGTAACCAATAATCACAGATGTCAGCTCAAGATGTGAAACTCTAGACGGCAGACTTTGAGATGAAATCTTGTTACAGTAGTTGCATGTCATTTCCCAGGGAGCTTTGCTGCCTTATTGCTGTTTATTTTGTCAGTTCTAGGTGACTGGATCAAGCAGGTGTGTGTGTGTGTGTGTGTGAGAGAGAGAGAGAGTGGTGATTTTAGATTCACACCTTTGGTGAAATCTTGCCAAAAATGACAAGTCGCATCCCAAAGCTGCAGTGAGTCTTAGCTTGTGGAAATAAATACATGATGATGAAAACAAGTTATAAATATTCTTAGATTGTGTTTATGTTTATGTGTTCATTAAAACTGGCTGCCGACACAGTCTTGTCTCCCTCATCTAAAGATGTGGTCGGCAGGAGGATGTATGTACATATGGAATAATTCATATGTACATATAGTACATTGATGGTTAGATTTATACCAATAAAAATAAGAAACATTGAATAAAAGTAAAGAAATATACAGTAAGCACAGATCATGAAATAGTGCTTCTGGTCTAAAAAATATTAAATATTTTAGTATCCAAACATAAAAAAGTTATTACAGCACAGAGCTGTTTGTAAGTGACCGGCCCCTGCAGGATTTTAGCTCAATATTCTGTGTATGAAATAGTGTCTGATAATCTTATTAACTGTAACTTGCAGAAAGTGAATTCAATATTAAAAAGAAAAAGACCAAACAAATCATAGTGACAACACTGCTCTTACACTTTACATTTCTCTAATGTATCTTATGACTTTAACTATCAGAGAAAGGAAGGAAAAATACTGAGAAATGAGAAGATAAATTAATTACAAAACAGATGAGTAATGAAGGAAAAAGTACTCCAAAAAAGACAACTTCTTCAAATGCACAAATGTACAAAAGTAAAAGGTAATGTGGCAGCCTGGACATGCAAGGCACAAAACATTTGTTTTCCAATAACCTATCAATAATAAAAATCAATTTTAAACAATACACACACATCAACACTGTGGTTTTGCTGGATAAACTCGTCTATAAGCTGAAGGTTTCTCCACAGCTTAGTAATAATACAGAATGTACAGGACAACTTGTCCAATGCCTCCAGCAAGAAAAACAGCCAGAAAACCATCAAAAGGATTTAAGTTTTCTCAGTGCAAAGCTAAGTTTATCTGCTGGAGTCAGAAAAACAAAAAGAGAAAAAACACTGGAGGAACATTTGGAAAGATTAAGAAAAATGACAGAAAAATGACCAACGAACGAAGGAAAACAAGAGCGCTGATGGACACACACAGCATTTCAAACCAAAAAGATGATTTCCTTTCATGTGTATCATAAAACTGAGCCATTTAAATGAGCCTCAGGATCATGAGAGCCTGCTGGAGGCCAAGTGTGCACCTGCAGCACAAGAAAACATGCCTCTTGTCCAAAGAGCTGCTCAACTCAGATCTGTGATCATGTTAAGTAGAAATCACAGAGAAGGAGAGTGAGCTGATTGGCTTGGCTCCCTTCTGATTTGTATCCCAAGTCAGTCATCCGTTGCAAGAGGAATGAAAAAAATGTGTGTGTGCCTGAGGAAGCCATGCCTTATAGTTGACCATCATTAGCAGTGGCTAATGTCTCTATTATTACATGTTGATACGGCTGTGAAAGGGTTGAAAATCAGGGGGATCAAATATAGCAGGTCAGTTCTAAGATTTGCCACTGTTATTTTGTTTTTTTTTTTCCTCTGTGGGCACTGCAGCACCCCCTGCTGGATAATTGTCAAGCTGCAGACATGCACAAACAAAAGTTGGCAATACTTTATAGTACTGAATTATTAAAATAATGCCACGCATCATGGTCAGTGGACGTTACCTTCTTAAGAATAATATAAACAGAGCCCAAAGCTCAAGTTTATGCCTTTTGTGCAGTTTAACATCATCATCTTTCAACAGTAATATCACACTGACTCTCTGGCTGCAAATAATGCGTTTGGCCTTGTCATTGTGTGCTTTGCAAACTGGCCTTTTGGATCGGATAAATTATTTTGCCTGCTCAGGCACATTCTTGTCCACTGTGTGCAACGGGGCCATGTCTGGCACACTTTGTTCTTCTGGCTTCACTGGACTTACTGGCGGCGACGTATGCATGTGTATGCGTGTGCCCAAGCAAGTGCATGCAAATAATGCACCATCTGTCACGGCACCCCTAACTTGAAGTCTCATAGTGGAATCCCAAAGTGAAAAAAAGGTCAATCTGTCTAAGATGCAGAACCATCTTCTCCATTACATGACAACAAAACTCGGAGTTGTAGACACACCTCATCGACACCCTGCTATTTCCTATTTGGCATGCCACATCAATCAAGAGCTTTAGTTCCTGCACAGCCAGATCGCACATCAATCAGACACTGAGTTATGAGTTTCACTTAATGCTGAAAGCCGTGTATCAAATGCATGCAGAGGAAGACGGTGTGTATGTGCATTTATAAGTGTGTAATCTTCATGATTAATCACCTCAGACACCTTGTGACTGAGACAGTTCTCATTTCTTGTCTGTTAAATCATTGAATTTACATGACAAAATTCTGTCGATGAATTGTGTCATAATTTCGACCCAGACTTCAGCCTAACATCGTAAACAAGGAGGTTATGGCTGATATGAGGTCAGAGTCTAGTATAAATCCTAGGAGTTGTAATTAAAATTGAATGAGACAAGGATATTGCAGGAAAACAGAGCACAGGCTGAAAATTGCTTGTACTGTACTTTACAGACAGGGAACCAGGAAAATGTACAGTGGTGAGTGTGAAAAAATAAATTATGAAAATTACAACAGCATGGACTCCCTTTTCTTCCAACTTGATATGCAAAATGGATTGAATTATTTCGTGCTGGAGACATATTGCTTGTTTGGATGTTGAATATTTCAGCACTCGTTGCATTTCTGATGGTGCAAGACAAGACGGGAGATGAAACAGATGACATATGGCAAAGGTCAAGACTTCCTGGTGGGACTTGCAGAGCGCTTTTCATTCAGTTATCAGCACTAAACTGCTTGTTACAGAGCTTTGAATGGAACTCCATTCAAAAACTGTGGACAAAATATCCTGGACTGATAGTGAAAATGTTTCTTGATTAAAATGATCTTTTTAAGTTCTTTTTCTACTTTTCCTCAAACTATATGCTGTTTTAAAGACAACTTTTATAGTTAAAATTACAGAATTCATTTCTATTTTTATCTAAAAAGCTTCAAGCAGAATCATGCATTAAACTCAGGTGTTTTACCTGCATGTTTTAATTACTTTAGCTGCGGCCTGAACTTGCAAACCTTGAATAAATTCTAATGTATAACTGATGATTCTGAGTCGGTTCACTCAGTTTAAGATGCTTCTCAAACCACGCTACTGTTAGTGTTTTGACATTATGACACTAGTGTCACTTTTGGTAAAAATCTTTTAGCAGAAGTTTCATTTTCTCCCTTAACCATGCATATTCCTTCTGCCTTTATCTTTCTCTGCTGCATCGTATCACTCCGTTAATCTCCACCTACCAAATGAGACATAACACATGCACACTCATTTAACAGGGCCTAGTTTGTCTCTGCAAACTAACAGCTGCTCTACTTAGCTTGTGTTGTTGGATTTAAAGGTAAGAAACAATAGTGGCAGTTAAAATGATCAATCTAAATTCCAAATACAGCATAAAGAACACATCTAAATTATTTAACAATAATGTTTTTAGTCACTTTTTTTATTTTTTACCTGTTACTTATGATTGATCACTGACAATAAAGCAAGTAAACATTAAGTAAAGTTTAACATGAAATAATAACAGAGCCACCATGACATCAGAGGTTTGCAGAGCACCACTGTAAAGTCTCAAAGTCAGACATTGTGGCTGTTGTGATCTCAGTAGTATGGAAACCAGAAGTTGTCATATTTGGATGAGAAAGTGAAGCTGGAGAGGATGTGCGATGCTACCAATTACTGAATGATGCCTTGCAGACAGACGGCATAACTAATTAGCTAAAGGGACCGAGACTGTTTTTTGGAAAAAGCTGTAAACACGTTATTTCTGCTGTAAAGTTGGGCATTATTGGCTGTATGAGGATTGAGTCCCTTTATGAGCCAGTCTCAAGTGGCTAGTAGAGGAATTGTTGCTTTTGGTGTTGCAGCCTTGGCCTCTGTAAAGCTGAGGTTTGAGCCTTAAAAATAAATCTTCATACACCTTTTGTCATGTTAGGATAGGATTTATAACAATCCTTTTTAGCACTCAATTTTGCACTTAAATTGCAGTTGACTGCACAAAAATGACGTACTTTAAAGTGTTTAAGTATTAAAATGTAAAGCAAACTAAAGTACAGTCCTGTTATATGGTAAAGTTCTGTAAGACTGCTGTGAGAAGTTGCCCTCTGGGAATCCTGACTGAACCTTTAACAAACAAACACAAAGAACAACATGCTTCCTCGTTCCTATCAGACTCCTCAATCTATAATTCATATTATCTATAATTCCAGTCCCTGCCTGCCTGCTTTGTGAATACTAAAACTGAATGCAGTCACAGTTTATGGACCACTCACGTATGAGGGATTTTGCAGTGTCAGGTGTATGTGAGTGTGTGTTTGAGATTTGATGGCATTTACATCCCTTCAATAATGGATGCAGCAGCATATAGGATGCAAAGTGTCCTGGTTACACTGTTAAAGATGTTTTTTGCAGCAAACTTTGAAGAGTGTGTCTTAAGATTTTGTCTTTACAAACTAATAAAACTGAATTGCAAGTGCAACCAATGTTAAGGAATTTGTTTGACTGAGTAAACCTACTTTTGTTAGACATTTAATCTGTTTTTCAGTATAGGAATTAGAATTAGAAATTCTCTATGAAATGCACTGAATGTATCTGCACTAATAATGCAAGATAACTGAAAGACAAATCGATCATTCTGCAGATCGGCTGTGTGCCGCCAATTCTGGCAACATGCATGTTTGCCATAACAGCTAAGCTAAGCTGTTAATAAAGCTTGGCTTAATTGGTAAAAAATGATTGTTTTCACATTCTCTAAGGGTCAAAAGGTGACGTCTCTGTCTTCTGCTTTTGCAGTTGACTGGTTAAGTGTAAAGTAATCAGGCTAAATTCAGCTTGTTTAGCCCCATTTCAAGGCCTCGGCAGCGTAAATTCTTATGGATAGAGCTTTAAGGATTGAGCCCTTCAGGAGGCTGATGACTTTCCAAGGACCTGCAGTTTAATCTTCAGTGGTATCCCTCCTAACTCTCATTTCATGTTTCTAGATCGATAGCTGAATTGACAACCGCCAATGAACAAAGCTGGGTTAAGAGGTGCCTTTTAGTAAAGAAATTTCTTTACGGTCAGATGAGAGCCTCGAGGGTGTACAGCCTTTTTCACTCAAGGTCCACCTCAAAATATGACCAATATAAAGGACATGAGTCTCTGTCCCCAAAGTAACAAAACAGAAAACCCACACCCACACACATTTTTGATCAATTTCTGCTTTTTCTTTTCAGAACAGTTATTTTGAGATTTCCCTGAATGCCAAAAAAACAACCTCTACAAGAGAGTGTTTTTTTTCCATTTCAGCAAGGAAAAGAGTGACATTACATTGAAGCACAAACTGTGTTTGTGTGGTCTAAATGTAACTGGGATGAAAACTGTAGATTTGATCTATTCTGGAACAAACAGAGGAGAAAGAAGGTGAAATAGTCAATCCTACAAAATCTGCAGTGTTTAAACTCAATAATGTGCACTAGTTAGCTCAATAAAAACTATCCATGTTCTGAGTTTTTATGTTTTATGTTTTGATTTATTATTTTTTTCTGTGCAGGCAGTTCTTGTTGGCAGAAAAGAAAACAGGATTTTGTCAACCATGAGTCTAAAATGGGTTAGTAGTACACCAGAGGTTACAGAAGCAGGCTTGAGCCTGGAGGGCTGCTTCTCAAATCATCAAGAAAATAGTGGAGCGGAGATGAATGAGTGGTACTTTTCTGTCCTTGGGCAAAAATACTGCCACATGGTTCTCAAGCAATCCCAATCCCAATCAGCAGTGCTTGTTGATTGTTTAAGCAACATTTAAAATATCTTTCTAGTATTTTTGAAGAGGCTGCAATAATTGTTGTTACTTTCTGAAATCAACAATCTAACATTCATGCACACTTAATGCAGTGACTGGACACTGGAGCGGAAGAAAAAAGTAAACTTTTCTTTCTACATCTCTTTTTTTATTCTTTACAAAAGAGCTTCTGTTTCTGTGCAGTCAGACTTTCTGACAGTGTTTGCAGTTATTCTGATATTTAAACTTTAATCACACCTTTCAACCTGCCCTCATGTGCAGCTGTCCAGAACAACTACCAACACTTTTGCTTTTTTAAACACAGTTTAATTCAGTTCTGATCCATAGGGCAAAGATTTAATAAAAAAGATTGAAACATCTGTGATTTCACGATTGTTTACACTTTGTTAATATTTGATTTATGCTTCAATTTGATTAAAAAAACGAATAACTTGTAGATATTCAAAGCAGCATGTAAGAGATTTCTGGTCTTAAAGTCCATTTCAAATACTAAAAACACAATTTAAGCGTTTTTTTTCCTTTGATTAATGGAAACAGCATGACGTTTCAGTAATTAATTACTTACAGTGCAGTAAAATTTGCAAAGATAATGAGGATATTTTATTATATTTATCACGAATTAGAAGATTCCTACACTATCTCACTCACACACACACACACACACACACGGTGAATGTTGATGTCAGAAAGTTTTGGTGGGAATCGTGAAGAGTTGGATCAAACACTTCCTGCTGTGAGAGAAATGAGTGACAGATGACACAATGGAGATACATGTATGTGTGTGTGTGTGTGTGTGTGTGTGTGTGTTTGTTGGGGTACAGAGGAAGTGGGTGGGGGGTTTAATGGGAGGGCAAATGAGGAGATTGGGGTGAAAATGAGAACTGGTGGGGAAACAGGAGGAAGCTAAACGGACGAGGAAACTGAAATAGAGTGGAGAGGGAGGGGGGAAGACTTGCGATGGCAGGGGGAGAAAAGTCTGAGCAGGAGATAAGAGAGGGAGAGACAGAGGAGGAGGGAGAGGGGGAGTGAGATGGAGGGAGGAGGAAGGACAGAAAAAGAGAGATAAGGGCTGGCAGTTAACAGGGGCTGCCTGCTGGTGTGGATAGCTCGGGGAAAGCACGTCTAAACACAGCAACTCCCCTGCTTAGGAGATTTATTGCCAAAAAAAATCATCTATCCGACAAAGGTGGCCACAGCAGAAAAAAAGTCCAAAAAATGAGTGCAAATGTGTTGGCACCAGCTGCTTTCTTCCAAATAAGATTCTAGCTAAACATTGCAAGAATAAAACTGGATTTCTAATCCAGTAACTAAATGATAAAGACGTATACAGTAATTCAGACAAGTTACTTCTTTCACCCAGAAGGGACTTTTTAGTGAAGCAATGACCAAAAAAATCTGTTTTCATGCCTGTGCAATTAGATTGCACATAAAGTTTCTTACACTGAAATAACAGAGGGCTCAAAAAACATGTCTAATAAGACAGAAACTGTGCATTAAAAACTCACAGTCAGTTGCAGAAATTTTTGAAAGATAAACAAATAAATTAAACTTGCTAATACATTAAAATAAATATATTTTATGCCTGGCTGGGTTGAAAAAGTAAGCCCATAAAGTTAGAGAAAAGCAACAGGGGATGAATAACACCACACAGCCGAATCACTAAGGACAGGAGCTGCTTTTCCTCCAGATGTTTTATAATTGCTTTTTAAATTCAATTTGACTCTCTGCCTGTAGGACACACAGACGCACAGCGACGCTGTGGCTTTTTGCTGTTCAGTGGTGGAAAGCTGATTGATTGACCACTGACTACAAACAGCTCTTTAGTACTTTTTAAAACTGGATGTTTTGGGCAAAAATACAGAACAGAATTCCCCAGGGGCAGCTGTAACAAGCAGTGAACACTTATATATTATTACTTTAAGCTTATATTCAGTTGCTGATTCTTATTCTGCAGATACAGAGCAACATTAGCATCCATTTGGACTGAATGCTAATTGAGGACAAAGTCCACTTTTTTCACTTTTTCTATAATCTTGCACTTTAGCTGCTAAGTGCTCCTTATGCTACGTTAACCAGCTCATTGCTAACTTTGTCTGTCTGATGCTAAGTAGGTGGAGTTTTTTGAGCATTTTCTCCGAACTTAGTTGCCTGCTAAAACCAAAATTTGCTACAAAAGCTGTGAAACTGGACCGACACAGTGAACTTGCAGGCCAGAAAACCAAAACATTGCGCTGAAAGATGCTATAACGGTCCATGGACCCTGACTGCACGATAAGGTGATAATTCTCTGAAGGTTCATCAGGTTGCATGCAGTTATTTGATCCATTTTTCAGTCTACGAATATTGATTGATAGCAGCTTCTAAGATGAGCTTCCAAGCGCTTGGTTGCCATTTGAGGATAAATAACTTCATCCACATAGTTGAACCCACATCTTTGTTTACGCTAGCTCATAGAGGAACACAGTTAAGGCGGCAGGAAAGAGCAGTTTAGACAGGAGCATTTATCATGCAGAGGTGCAATCAGGCTTAGCTCCTAAGTGGCACTGACACAAAAAAGAGGATAATTAGTGGGAAAGCCTGTTGTGTGTGTTTACGTGTGTGTCTGTCTGCTGTGTGTGTGAGCATGTTGCAGTGCAGGACAGAGTGTCTCAACAGGGCAGCAAACCACAAATCAGCAGTCTGCCATATTTGTTGCATTTCTGGAGATATTTCATGCAAGAGTAGACATCTACCTTGTTAACGTACGTGATGTGAATTTTATATGTAGATGGAAAGAGGGATGACAATTGCCACTGTGTTTGTGACTTCAAAAGAATCGGAGAGCTTTGGGGATGGAAAAGTGGCCCTTATGGAAACTCCCATACTTCTTAAGGCTGTGCAGTTCAGTGCAGTGCATTCTGGTCAATTGAAGCTGACAGCAGAGAAATTGGTACCTCTGCCTGCTCTGAGGACTGACACCTGAACCTGAAGCTCTCACTGCAAATAACTTAAACCACTACAAACAAAATGGACCAGGAAGACAAGGTGGATTTCCAAAAAGTAGCATAAGTAGCAAAAAGTAGGGGGGGGGCAGATTTTACAAACAATGGTCTAAATATGTGGAGCAGAGGCTGAGCGATTTACAGTTTTCGTATCCGTGAGGTATGCATGCATTGTACATTTCCCATAGTGCAACTCTGCAGCATCTTTCATTAAACCTTCCCTGCCTGTTAACACCCTCATCTCTCCAACTTCATGCCTCCAGGTGGTGACAAGTGTTTCCTCCCAGATATTTGAATTTTCCAACCCTAATTGAAGAAGACCTGATAAGAATTATTTTCTTAGACTTTAAAAAACAAAATTTTTCGCCATGAAAGACAAAATATAACTGTTTTCACATATTGAGTCATATTTTACGTGACAAATAAACTTAAATTTCTCCAAAAATGGACATGAATAGGTAAACTTCACGAGCAGATGGATGCACATCTGCTGAGTTTCTTTAATTTGCAAAATCCACACTGGATGATCAGACATTTTAAAATGTCTGATTGTTGTGGTCGACTTTCAACCACAACCTGCATCTGTCTGCCACTTGCTCAGACAACTATTCATTCATAATTATGTCATTTCCTTGCTTCTCTTTCAGCTCACCTGCCTTATTTCACAGTTTGTCCTATTCAGTGGATGTTTTCTAACTTAATGTTTAGATTCTTTTCCCCCTGAAAGACCATTATAATTCAATCATGCATAACATTGGAAACAGAATGAACCTTATGGGAGGCACAGTGACGCTACTGCAGAGGCAGCAGCATAGGAAACAAGGCTAAAAGTAGGGCTTGTACATCTTTGTTTTTAAAGGTTTTGGGGGCAGGTATCCCTACTTTTTTAAAAAAAAAAGGAGGAAGAATTAGAAAAGTGGCAAACTGCGTGATGTTGCTCCCTCATGTAAACTGGTTTTAAATAAATCATGTCTCCTCTGAAAGGCTTGGCGGTGTTACACAAGCTTTATCGGACCAGAGAAAGCAGGGCCTTCCTCTTTTTCTCTCTCTGTCTATCTATACTCATGTATCTGTAAACTGTCTCTGTCTCCATGTCTAACAATGATTGCTGTTCAATGCCACACAACAGAGACAATAATATTGGACAATCCATCCCCTCTCTGTTTCTTTTCAGTATATCTTTTTCTATCTCTCACTGCCGTCTCAGTTTTCTCTCCCAGTGGAGGAGAAAAAAGGGAATCCTTCAACAGAGCTGCAGCAAAACAAGCTGCCCAAAACATCACAGAAACAAAACCAACAGAGTGGGCAATTTACTGATGTCAAACTTAACATGTGAGGCCGACTCATGGACAGTTTTAATGTTCCCTGTGAAAACCAGCTGCATAACAGCAGCTCTCAAGCCAGTAATCCACAAAAAGACTTGTTTGATTTGACTGAATCTGCCAGTCCTGCATGTACGTAGAACCGGAGGTTGTTTTTAAGGGTAAAGCAGAAGTCTTTAGTTGCATTGCAAGGTTTAAAATTCTTAATTTTAACTTATGCTCATTTGTTGTCTTCAATATGTGAAGACCAATACCATTCTAATATAAAGCAACTGACGTCAGCCTGTTAGCTTAGCCTAGCTTAGCATAAAGACTGGAAGTGGGTGGAAACAGCTAGCCTGTCGAGCCTTATTGGTTTATATCTTTTTTGGAGAAATTCATGCAAAAACTACAAAAGTGAAGGTTGCAACAAAGCTAGTTAGTTCCAATAGCTTCATTTGGTGAAAAAACATCATTAGTGGGTCAATTCAACTGGAACAAACCAAATACTCCCCTAAAACTTTGTATATTTCCTATTTAAAGTACATGTATGAGAGTGGTGTTGATCTTTTAATGTAACTCTACGCCCAAAATGTCCACATCTTAAAAACGTTTTTGCCATCTGTCTAGTTTCTGTAATAACTGTGAGTATAAAGCTCTGATCGACTCCCAGCACTCACCTACTGAGGTTAGCATTTACTGTAGAAATGCAAACACATGTAAAGCAATAAAAATGCACATTTCTACCAAAACCTGACAGATAAAAGGTCTAAGGGGCCTACATTTAGTCATCATTAATGCAGCAGCGTAAATTATACTTAACCACACTGTGAAATTTATTTGTTCTAGTGCGCTGTCTGCATTTCCATCACACGTCAGCAACATCAGACATGAGTCACATACAGCATCAATCAAGACTCTCCGTATGGTCCTTTCTGTGAACTTTGTTTTCTATGCCTCCCCCAAACTTCTCCTTGAAACATCAAGGCAGGGTACCAGTGCACCTCTCTGCCACTAAGTGTAGTGCATCAGCAAATGCACCCTGTTGCTGCTTTGTAATGGAAGGAGCAGGAATAGCTAAGAGGCCTTCCTGCAGTCTGTGATGTGTGCTTGAGACTACAGGAGAGCAGGAGGATTTTTCAGAGTATAAATAAATACTCAGGGTAGAACATATTGCTGTAACATGTTCTATGTTTTAAGCCTGTTAGACTATGTCAGAAAATGAGCAAAAAAGGGGTTTTTCTTTATATATCCAGTGCTTGGTGTGTGGTTCTGCTTGTTTATTTATGTGCTAGGAAATGACTGAGTCAGAGAGACATGCAGGAAAAGCATATATATGTATATATGTTTGTATTTTGTTTAAATGGGGCTGTATAAGCGTTGCATGTAATTATTAAAAGGCAGGAGGGTTGAGCAAGGGTAGGAGAGCAGGTGTTAATTGCTTATTTTCTGTGGGTTGAGCCGCAGTGTGTGATTTTAGCCGAGCGCCGCCTGTCCTCCTTGAATGCAACAAGCCTTAATTGCTCATTCTGTTGGCAGGAGGAAACATGCAAATCAAAATGCCATTTGGAAACCTTTGAAATATGGTGCTTTGACTGGGTGCACTCCATGTTTCTGTCATATGCTGCTTTGGTGCTTGGGGAGAAGTAAATGCCAATTAATTTAGTTTCCAGTGTATGTGTGCTCGCTTTGCTAAAGCTTGTTTTTGGATTTTTGCAGGAGGGACCCAGAATGTTTAAAAAGAACAACACCACTTTGCCTTCCATGTCGAGTTCTGATTAGAAGCCATTTATTTATCCATTCTGGGCTAAAATATACTTGAGATAATCTTGTCAAGCTGTTAACACAACAACTAACATATACTGTAATCGCCTGATTAAGGTGTTTTTGCTATCGTGTTGGCAAACAGCTGCTTTTTCACAAATCTAAAAGATACAACGCAATATCAGTATACCCTATTATACATTAGCATTAATTTAAATTTGAGTTTCTGGGCAACTAATGAATGTTGATCCAACATCAGTCTCATTTGGCTCAGTTTTGGTTTTGTTGACTCTTGAGGGAAATATCTGGCTCTTTGAGCAGTACATTCTCCACAGTTCACCAGCTGGTCACTGACTTTCTTTGTTTGCTGAGCAGTGTTCAGTGTGTTTGTCAGAGATTTTTCACTAAAAACAAATTCCTGCTGCTGCTGGAAGTGACACTGAGAGTTGAAGGACCGAAGCCAAACACTAAGATGCAGGCTGTAAAACCAAAAAGAGGGGCTGAAGGCGCCAAAATGCTCTGTAAAGATAAGGGAAGCTGGCACACCCAGGGTTTATAACTTCTAGCTACCACTTTCACATTGATTTCTCCATCTTTTAATCTATTGTTAATGCACAAATATTGATTAGAACAGCTATATTTTAATAAAAACATTTTAATTTTGTTGCTCTGTACCATTTTCTACCTTATGACATGATGTTAATGATTTTGTTATTATCCAGGTCATCAAATCTTGTGCAGTGAGAGGCAGAGTGATGGGTCATTGAGAAAAATCTTCTAGCTTCCAGAAATGGTCAATTTTCATTTGCAGTGTGTTTGAAACACCAACTATCACCACTAAATACAAGGAAAGAGACAAAGAAAATGACATATTTTTAAGGTTTACACTGTATTAAGAAGCATTTTAACAGAAAAAAATCATTAATTTCCAGCTGCTAAACTTTACTGCTCTGCAGGAGGTGACATTAATAAAGCCTATGGAGATAATATTTGGAGAGCGTTCGCGGTCCATGCTGTGAAGTCATGCACATGCGCCCACAGGCTGAACTGCTGAGTAAATAACAACTGATTTTTTTTTTTTAAAGACTGTAGAGCTGCTGCTGATATGCTTACCCACTTTATGCTGGGATTGCATCATGAAAAACATCAGCTGTTGCATCTCATTCACCCACCAGATTTCTACCAGCAGCCACAAGCTGCTGATCTGTAGCCAGCAAACGAGACTGTGAAGACAGATTGCACGCATGGTGAACATGCACAGTCTCTCCCCAGTACTCTGTCAGAACTCAGCTTTCTGCAGAGAGAGGTGAAACTTCTATTTCTCCCAGAAAGCATGCAAATCCATTAATAATGTTTCCAAATGTCCAAAATGAAAATGAGTGGTAAGAAGAAGAAAAAAAAAGAGGAGAAAAAACATCCTGGTTGACATTCAGGGAACAATTGCTTTTGCATAGATGCCGCATTTCACACAGTACGTGATCAGTTTATAGAACAAATCTTTTCAAATCCTACCATACTATAAATATAAAGATCTGCTGCCGAGTCCACTTGAAGAGAATTTAAAAGGTGCTGCTGAACCCTCCAAACAATAATGGCTTATTGAAAATACAAGACAGTAAACAGCGGGCGACTGTTTTGGTCAACAGTGGACCATCTGCCTGAAAATATATAAATATATAAATATATAAAACATTCACAGGGAATGTTTTCACCAGAACGCACAGTCGGGTTACTCTGTTGTCTCTCTTTTTCCTGCCTGAGCAAAACAGACATGTATTTTCAGTTCTGGTCAAAAATAGCATGAGGCCTATTACACTCCAGTCACCAGAGAACCAAAGAGTGGGATACAGTTTCTCAGCTCATTATAGAGCGACAGTCTGCCTTATTGGTGTCACAAAGCTACACCTTGGAGAGCTCACACCCCAAACAGCATCCTCCTCTTGAACACTGCAAAGTATACACTCATTTAAACTTTATATTCATCCAGGGAGAAGGTTTGTTCGAACTTATACTCTTTTATAATGCAACAGAAGTCAATGAAAGCTGGTAACTGAGGGAGTTTATGTGCTTTTGAGCCTGACTGTTGAGGTAAAGGGGTGAGATAGTGGAGGAAGTTATCACAAAGCTAGCTTAGTTGCAGATAAATACAGGCTCTGCTAGGTCACATGTACAGCAGGTTTAGGTTCAGTCTAGGACACAGGGACTTTGGGAATTAAAGCTTTGATTAAACAACTTTACACAGAGTGGCAAAAACTAGCTTTTGACTGATTAACTGACCAACCTCTCTGCTTATAAAGAGGCACAAGAAGTAAAGTGAAGATGTAGATTAAAGCTCACCCAGTTCAGCCAACTACAACACAGATGTTTAATGCTCCAAGTAAATGGCAAAAATCAAATGCCAGGTCAAAACAAACTGACAGTTTAACAAGAAAAACAATTCCCACAGACAACTGGTCCTTTTCAGCTGTTTTCAGATGAGGACTTTCAGCAGCTGTTGCTCATAGAAGAACCAAGGTGAAGCCTTAAAAGAGAGAAATACCACCACAGAGATGTAGGACATTGTGTTTACAAGAGTTGTGAAAGAAAGTAATACACCAAAGAATGCTGGCCTCCATTTGTCTTTCACCACAGACCGTTGGAGTCTGGAGAGACTGAATCATTGATGTTAACTCACAGAGCCTTGCTTGTGCTGAAAAACACTGGTGCAAACATGATCAAAGGCCACGAGACCAGAACTCAGCTGCAGCGCGCACACACACTGAAGCTTGTGGTTAACAAGGGCATCAACGGTCACAGAGCAGTGGGGGACAGTTTTTCAGCAAGCTGAAGACATTTGCAACGCACTTCATCCACTGCTAGCCAGAAACTAAGGGCCATTCAAGAGGACTTCGGTTCACTCCAGCATGGGTTGATTCAAGCTGTGCCCCACCCACTGGAACTCAACTCTATACAGCATGCCGTGAATGTTTACACAGGGGAACATGAGAAGTTTACATGTCAAACCAAGAAACAGAGGGATGCAATTTGCAATTCCATCAAGACACTGGGCCCCATCAGAGGAAGGAACTCTTGAGATGATGAAGGCAGGGGTCTTTCTCTGGATCAGAACATCTTGGAAGACCCGCTGCAGAGCTTGGAGAAAAGATTTTCCAAGGTTAAAGAGACCAAATGTTTGGATCTTTAGAAGAACATTGAACAAGGCAAAATAATCTCTTAAAGAGGAACAAGCCATTGTCATTGAGTCCGAACATGAAGCTGAGCTGTCACCTCCAAAAGCAAGTGATTGACAGAAAGACTGGTCTGCCCCCCTTCAGCGGTGGAAAAGAACAAAATCCACTTAAGCATTCTTAAACCACTGGTAATTAAATTTCTCCATTCTTCAACCCCTTTTTGTTCCCAGCAAGAGAATATACAGTGATGTTGGAGCCATTAATGAGAAGAAGAAGAACAGGGTCGTTGGAGGAAATGCAGAGGAACTTTGACCTGCATTACAACTTGCAGCTCATTAACAGCAACTGGAACAAAAACAAATTGATGCTGCTAACTGTTTGCATTTCACTAACATGGTTTCTCTGTTTGATAATATGCAAGTATTTGCAAATTTTGAAAAGTACCTGACACAGAAAAATGCTGTTTGATCATAAATGCTGCTAATAATTGCACTGAAACTTGTTTAAAACATTAAAGTTGTTCTCCATCTTTTTACTTTGATTACCAGTGCACTTAAAAAAAAATCTAAACTAAAA
>JAPZDY010000017.1:10968288-11032869 GCA_029783645.1 Ctenochaetus hawaiiensis
TGTGGTGGGTGGGTGTGTGTGTGAGAGAGAGAGAGAGAGAGAGAGAGAGAGAGAGAGAGAGAGAGAGAGAGAGAGAGAGAGCTGTGACAGAATAAGATTCAAACCCACGCAGTAATAAGTACGTCATGCGAACAGTGGTTTTTCAAATTACTTGGACATGTTGTCAAAGAATAAGAAACCATTTCAGATCCCACAGGGTCTTTTGTTTCATCAGCCCTGCAACTTTAAAATTCCATCTTGCAAACAAATGGCATTGTATTTTAGAATATTTTTTTCAGAAACAGGATAAGGAACAGTGTTTTGCACACCTGAGGAGGATTTGTTGTGACAGGGTGTATAGAGGAGCATACAGCGCACCACATGGGACTCATGCTGTGTTAACTAATACAAGACATCAAAATATCATAATTTATTCACTGTCCATTTAGGCTAAAAACTGAATAAATCATATCACAGTGTTAAGTGCAGACAGTGTGCAGGCCTCTTCGCCTTCATGTGACCTAGATTCCACACACAAAGTATTTTACTTGAGGTATGTATTAATAATAATTTTGTATGACTTAAATGAGCAAAACAAAATGAAAATAAGGCATATCACTGCAGTTATATCAAAGCAAAGCAAAAAAACTGCTGAAATGTGGTCATTTGCATTGCAATCAAAAAATGTATTTTTGTCCGCGTC
The DNA here is from genome assembly GCA_029783645.1 of Ctenochaetus hawaiiensis. Classification (NCBI taxonomy): domain Eukaryota; kingdom Metazoa; phylum Chordata; class Actinopteri; order Acanthuriformes; family Acanthuridae; genus Ctenochaetus; species Ctenochaetus hawaiiensis. Next base: position 10,968,971 of record JAPZDY010000017.1, read on the forward strand.
TTGATGAAATCAGAAGCTCTAAAAACCTGAGGGGGAGGAATCTAATCTCAACAATCACTATTTATTTTAGATATGCAACTTTAGGGACTATTTACTAATGTGCAAGCGATAAATACAAGAAAAAAAAACATAATCCACATGTCTTTATCAAATCCTAATAAGATCTAAGTACAAGCAGCGTATTTTACAAAAACTAAATAAATCAGAACCTGTAAGTGCAAAATTCTGTACAACCGAGCAGAAAACTTGACATCATGCCACCTGGCAGGTGCTGGGTGTCGTGTGGAGGTTCCTGTTACACATTCATGTCAGAAGACTGAGAGAAGTCATGTTTCTGTAAGAGTGTGTGTGAGACGATGAATGGAATCTGAAGCTATTAAATACTCATGCTGGGTCTTGGCCATTTGACAGGAGCACAGAGAGGAAAAATATCTCCTCCAAGAGACCAGCTGTTAATTTAGTAATATTAACCTGCTTCTTATGAACCTTTCTGATAAAACCAACAAGTCAGGAACCTCAGCAGATCTACATGGAGAGCAGCTTCAGATCAAGGATGTGTTTGAAAAAACTAAAGCTGCTACACAAAAAAACACTTAGAGGTACAATATGTAATTTCTAAAGCTTTCTCAATCAAGAACATGAACAAAAAAGATGTAGTTTGATGATGCTGTAAAATGCTGTAGGATCATGTGATCTGTTTATTTTATTGTTAAACGGCCACCATGCAGATGAAAATCTATTTGACTGACTCAGGCAAAGGCATTCACAGACTAGGTAATGTGTTCAAGTTTTATTTTCACTATGTTCAGTTATGTTTGCCAACTTCCTCAATGACTTTGACTGGTGTTACCCCAGGTTAAGGTAGCAACAGGTGACAAAATGAAACTCAATGTTACTTTAACAAAAATTAAGGATTTCTCTGAGTTTGAACATTGCTGGAAACATTTGCAATGATTCAAGTTGACAATTCAACAAATTTAATCACATTATAATGTTAAACTCTGACCTACTGTGCGTTTAAGAACTTGTCAGGGAATGATTGTCAATTGTTGATTTTACTCATGAAAAAGCTGTAATAAAGTAATTAGGCATCTTGCCACTGCAGGGCCATAAGTTCAAATTTTTCCATGGACTGAAAAGATATGGATAGCGAAAGTAAACAAAAGTCACTTTCCAGTCTGTAAACAACTAGTGTAAATATGTACTGGTGCTTTTTGATCCCACGTTGGTGGAGCATGGGAAGTTGGGAACCTCTGAGTGAGTGTACCGTCTCTTTTAACTTCTGGGTGGCTGCTGTCAATCTGAAGGCTTCCTCGCTGCCTTGTTCAGTGATTTAGAGCTTGATTCTGCACCCAGTGATAAAGTTCAGTTCTGACCTACCTGCGCATGTGACAGCCACTGGTCAGAGCTGGCTGTTTGGACAGATAGTTGGAGGTAATCTGATCAAAATTCCTCCATGTCATGAGGCCTGGGATCACCTCCTGCAGTTGGTGAAGAAAAAAAGATGCCACATCTGCATCAGTTCAATCAGATATTACAGAAAGGGAGCACTCATATTTCAAATATGTCTGATTTGATTAACTGAACCTTCAGTTTAGAAACACAATACCTGTATAATCATGATAAATCTGATTCTACAAAAACTTGCCTCAAGGATAAGACTGCAAATCTGAAAAGAAATTACCTTGCGGTCCAGGAACTTCCTCTGAGTGTGTGTCCTGATTCCATACATGTTGCCCTCAGGAACTGAATACCTGCACAGGGAAAAGCGTTTTCTCTCTGGCTTTGGTCAGGGAACAGTCAGGTCTATAGCTGGGCAGTATATGACCACAAACATTGATTTATGGACTAAAGTGTTGTTGTTACCGGGGCAGAGGGCAGAGGTGGAACTCCAGGTCGCTCTCCAGGTATTTAGGGGTCGGTTTGTAAGTCTGCAGGCCTGGAGCCGGGTTCTGAAGCATATGAGGAGGTGGTTTGAATATACTGCAGTACTGATATGCATAATGTATCATGTGCAGTGAAACAGCCTTACAAAGATCCTGAGTGGGTTTGCTGGAAAAGGTCTGAGCAGAGCTTCAGGGGCGCTGAAGGTGAGACCGGCAGCCTCTTTTTCCTCCACATCCTCCTCTTCATTTTCATGCTGCTCAATCTCCTGTACTCTTATGGAAGATTGGTCTCCGACCTTATTGAGCACTAGTTCATCCTAAAAAGTGATGATAATGCAGTGAGCGAAATGTTAAAAAGCATCGAAAGGACAAATGTCAGGTAGATCAGAGTGGATAAGCAAAGACATAAAGTATAAACAGATGATGTGTGATGAGTGAATAACTGGCTTTAATATAAAGGTCTAATCTGTATGTTTAAGTATGTTTTAGTCCAGTTGCTGCATCATTACCAGTGCTCCAGTGCGCAGTGGTCTGGCCAGTGTAGCAGGAACATAAGAGTTATAAGCCTCCCAGGCCGACACAGGCTGGTAGCCCATAAGTTTATAGTGCTGAGGAACCTGGAGAGAATAAACAAGACCAACAAATAAGATGGTTTTAAATAGCAAAAGAACAGAGCAACAAAGAAATGGTTTATGGGCTGATCTATGGATTGTGTTCATAGAGATAAAGGTACTGACAGAGCTCCATTACTTCAATTTTGTTTTAAGGGAACAGTATGTAGTCAAGAACTTCAGCAAAGTTTTTATTTTATATTAAAGCAACAAGGCTCCTTCTTAATAATGTAGTGGTGAATTAAATGAGTAGCATATCATAAATACAAACTAAAATATTGGGGTTTTTGCATTTCTTTCTTGCTACAAACTGCACAAAACAAAAGAAAATCAACTCAGCCAAAATAAATCAAATTTCATTGTATTCAAAGCAGAGAAAAATGAGGTTCACACCAAAACACCAACACACAAAAGTCTCATACATATAACAGCACATTGGCACATATATGCAAACATCTCACTGGTCTGTTTCATAGTTCAAAACTCTCTCAAACTGTACTAAACTTTCACATGATCTCTTTTTGCTTTTCTTACTTTGTGTTGTTCTCCTCCAGCCTGCCTTTGTTTAAGTTTCCCTCCTCAGCACACAGGTGTGTCTGATTCACACTGCCCATCCCCCTTCCTCTTCCCTTTCCTGTCCAGGTGGAAAAGGGCTATTCCCTACATTTTTTTTCCACCTCACTGCTACAAGTGAAGCTGCTAACAACTCATTAAGATCTGAAACATGGCAACGAGCTTCAACTAACACTGTTTTCAAAGAGTCACAAGATGCCAAAAAAATGGGAACACTGGTTTAAATTTTAACAATGTTCTGTATTTTATAGGCTTATTATGAGTTTGTGTTAAATCTTTAACAACTATTAAAATGCAGCTTTCAAATAAATGCAGTTAAGTAAAAAGTGCAATATTTCAGCCTTGGAGAAAAGAAGTATATGGTGGCATAAAATAAATATACAAAGTTAAAAGACAAAAGCATCAACATTTTGCTAAAGTATGAAGTTTGTGTACTTTGTAACTTTCCACAGCTGCTGCTGGGTACGACTCTGTCTAAGTGTGACATTCAGATGACCAGGTGCTGCAGTAAAAACCTACCTGCAGCTTGAAGAAAGGAATATGTGCTGTCACAGTCACATCAATAGGATCCACAGGCATTGGGACCAAATAACTGGCAGCCTAGAAATATCAAGGAGACAGATGGCATTATTTGTTCAATTGAACACTGGGACCTTTTTTCTGCAGGGAATCATGAAAATTAAAGATTCGATCAAAGTGCAAGAAACTGACCCCCCCTTATTGACTCTACAGCTCGATCAAAGATGCCTTTTGAGAAAAATTATAACTGAAAACTGTTTCACGTGCAAGACAATAGCTAATATTTAGGTTGTTTTCATTTCAAAAGGCTTTAAAAAGAAAAACTGATCAGCAAAGAAGTGTTTTCACTGTATTGTTGATAACTTCTGATTGCATCAAACAAAAAAAGCTTGTAATGTGCAGAGAGGATGTAATTTTTACACTTTTGTGTCATCATGCATGCAAAACACTCACCAACAGATCATCTTCATCAGAGAAAATGGGGAAAGAAGATGGAAAGATTCTGTCTGGCGAGATCTTAAGATCACATGTTGTCTCTTCTTCAGCTGAAAAAGTGAGACCATTAATTCAAGAAAACGTCCATTTCTATATATCATTATTTGTTGGGGTCAGTGAGAAATGTATGACTAACGGAACCACAAATAGCCCATCCCTGAGGCATGCATGTATATTCTAAGAATCTCATAATACTAGAGGGGATTTGATTTAAATTTTTCCCTTCAGGAATAAATTCAACTAAGCATGATTTACTGACATGGCATAATGAGATTACTTCTGAATAAAGAGATCACAGGATATTCAGAACCTTTCTTTGCCAAGGGCCTGCTCCTCATACTGTCTGCCAGTTTCTTCAAACAGGTCAGTCTGCGGTTCATGCGACATCGGATCACTACCTGGAAAAGAGAGACGAGTGCAGGATATAAGTGCATTAAGTCAATGGACTTTCACATCCGCCTCTTCTAATTTAATTTACTATAACTGTACTGCACAGCTTTTGCTTGAGCCTTTTCTTCATTTAATGATTCAAATTGTATAATTTAATAGTGCTTGCATTTTTCTATAGTATTGTTTGATGGAACTGTATCTCACATTGTCAAATCCAAGACCCGCTAATATGTAATGTTATTGGTTATCCTGATCATTAAGGACATAGCTGTGAAAAAAATAAACTTTCATTTAGATTTTTGGTCAAATGGCCATTAAAATTGAATGTTATGACTAAATACACACAGTCAGAGTTGACTTTCTGTTATGCAAAAATAAAATTCTAAGAGTTTATTTTATTTCCTGCCTGGAAAAGAGCTGCATGCTCTGTTGCTTTAGGAGGCCATGTGAGATTTATCAGCGTTCACAGGAATGCAGAGTAACCAAGAAAATCGACTGTAAAGAATATTATTCATTTAGTGTGTCGAAGTTCCACATGGCTGAACTAAAGGGACGGGGCCGCAGGGACGCTGGTCCTCTCTTGAGGGCAGACGGAAGTGTGTGTGATGTATGTATTTGTGCGTCTAAGAAAATGTTCATGCATGTGTGCAATGGCACATGTACATCAGTACACTTATGTGTGTACCTTGCGTGCTGCCTGCTGGAACAGTGTGAGGGCTCTGCGTCTCAGCTCCCAGTGAAAACTGGAGTAGAACTGGAAGGACGGGGCTCCCTCGTGGGCCTAGGAGAGGTTAGAGAGATTTTTATAGCTGACTTTTATATGCTCATTTGGCATTGTTACATTGAGTGCATATGAAAAGGACCATAAATGTGAAATTTCATGAGGTCTCAGCCTGGAGTGTTTAAATGGCAAAAGATAGTAGGACAGTTAAAGTGAATGTCAGATGGAATTAAATAGCATGAGTGGCTTTAAGCAACACGATTAATTTCACTTACAGCAAGGTTTTTTAGAGATCTCTCCTTTGAAAATGTATAATGCAGGAGGGTTATGACTTGGTGGACTTTTCTCACCACATATCCACAGTTAAGCAATGGATCTATTAAGCTTTTCATGGACATCGTGCATGCTGTAGTTTTGCAGCTGAGGTCTATTATTTTAAGATTTCATGGGTAGAAATATTGAAGGTAACACATAACAAAAGAAGGGTGGGTTTAGTAACTGTTTATCACTCCTTTCGTGTAAGAGCAATCAATGCCTTCTACTTTACTTAATGCCACTATCACTGCCTCATATGTAGTAACAGGCAAGTCAACCAAATACCAGCCGAGTACAGCAGCTATTCAAAAACAACAGCTCACACAAACAGGGAAGTTTTGAGTTGAACACACCACAGCAGAGGTTACCTGTCCTGCCTCAAGAAGCACTCGTCTGGAGGAAAGTTTAGGTTGTTTAGAAGCAAAGTCTTCCTTCTGCCTCACATCTCCCCTTTTTACCTACAACAGATTCAGTTAGCGCAGCAGCATGCAGGTTTGAATAGTAAATCAGCAAGACTATACTTTGACACAGTGGTGTTTTTAGCTAAATGTTAAAATTAGCTTTTTAACATGCTTACAAAGATAATGCCAACCTGCGGACGGTTAGCATGTTCACCCTTAGTTTGGCATGTTAGCATGCTAACATTTACTAATATGCATGTTACAGGTTTTTGATCATAAACCAAAGAAATTCACAAAATCAAAAATGTTATAATTTATCAACATATTATCAATCCATCAAATAGTTGAGATTCAGTCAAGACAAAAGTTGATTGACCCAAAGGCTTAAGCATGTGACAACAACTGTGACACTCTACTGTTTCAAGTTTTACAGGAAGTTCACCATCAAATGAGAGGTAACTTCTGCCACAATAACCTTATTATAGTCTTGCTTCCTTTTTGTCATAAAGGCTGTTACATAACTACATTCCTTCCACGGCCGCAGCATTTTATAATGTGTCATATAGTTAGAGTTAGAAAGTAATCTGCTAGAAAATGTTCCAGCACAGAGGGAGATTGGTATGAGGCAGAAAAGCAAAAGTAGACCTATTGTTTCTTTTTTCTAAAACCCTTCAGAGTTTTTGGCAGTGACAGATGGTGCAAGGCCAAGGAAGAAAAAATACTTGAGCATGTTTATCCTTTATAATAGGGATGCCTTGAAATCCTTTGGCTGAAAAGGCAAAATTCTCTTTATACAAGAAGAAATAAACTGTTTTATTTTTGAAACAACAGCAACTATGACTACCAATGTTGTGGATGAAGGTTTCATTTATTTTTTAGTAGGGAGGTAACTAAACATCATTTGACAGTGACGTTATGGTTTTGACGTAATAACTCCTCATTCCACTCCCAATTTCTTTCATAGGAACTGAATTACGATTAAATAACAAAGTCTGGTTGATAAAAAGACAATGTGGAAAAGCAGTTAATTATCACTGTGATGCAAACAGAGGAGGATAGTTTATCTGTAGCATCATTCAAGTTCCAACGTGTAGTAAAAACTTCCAGAAAAGAACTATAGAAGAAAATAGGAGCTCCTTCTGTCATTAAAGCAAAACAGGTCCTATAAAATATCAAAGTGTGGTGATATGAGGCTATAAATGAAGAATGTATGGAGGAGGAGGCATGTCTCATTTATAAACAGTGCAGGTGGAGCGGAGGTGGGGAAGGAAGCGCTGTTGAGTGTCTGCGAGGGTTCTGTGAACTATTCCAATAACTCGTCGTCAGGAACCAGTCTCACATACACACAAACAAAATCATATTTCAAGACTGATGGTACTTTGGCTGACTCTGCGCATTTCCTCAGCAACTCTCAATAAAATTAATCACAGAGGCAGCATGTTTTTTTTTTTACAAGGATAAAAATGCACACAGGTTACAGTGTAAATCTAATAATACTACAACTGCAACAGGATATGACATTGGCATGCGCGTTTTGTCAAGCATAAAAGTAATTAGCTGCTGACATATCGTAAACGTCATGTTGACCAAAATAAGACAATAAATTCAAATGCAGTACATAAAAAGGTCTTATGTGATAAAGCCAGATAAATCTGTTGTACTACAAACAATAATGAGAGCAATCAAGATTTCATTCGCACAGATTACCTTGCACTGAAGATGTAATACTTTTCAACCAATATTCAGTTCTACTGTGACTGTCCTGCTGAGATTTTGTTACTTTCAACTGCATTTGATACTTAATGCAAACCATAAATGACTATAAGAAACAGTTCAACATAAAAAGGGTCAGCCAACAGTGGCCAAACACACACCTCCAATGGCAAAAAAGGTGCTTAAAAACCCTTTTACTGCATCATTTGCATCAAAAATGACACCCCCTCTTTGAGTAATTACTCAAATCTGAACATGTAGATGAAAAAACACATTTTAAGATTCAGGATGACTAACACTTTGTTAGGACGTCATTGTCTTTGATGTGTATCACCTTCAGGAATTCGCTCAGAAATCATAGAAAGAAGATGTTCGTTCCATAACATGCCTGAGAATCATCAAATATCCAGAGATGTTGTCTGTCTCCATGGTAACACTGCAAACAGGGACTGCTAAAAGCTAATTTGGCATACTTTCAATGGTGGTAGTTTGTCATAGCGCAAACAAATGGGGGTTAGGGGTTGTTGAGGGGCCAAAGTTGTCGTAATTTTGGGGGCCCATGGCGTCAGACTTTGAAAATTCCTGCCCTGCATTAAACTACTGAGAACAAAAAGGTTACTGTGAGAATATCAAGGAGGACACTGAATCTGTACGTCAACACTGAGTGAAAAAAACTTACCATGTATTCATGTAGTGCAATCTCTCTCTCCTCAGCTACCTGCCTCCTGGCACGTTCTGACATGGGGTCCTTACCGAGATGAACTTGCCTGAATGAATGAATGTTTTAAGTTTTACTTAGGTCATCATTTTAAAAAACAAAAGATAAACTGAAAAAAAACAGTATAAATGTAATTAAATGTAATTTGCTCCATGGTTTGAATTTCTGTTTTTTATTCAAGTGCATGTATTTCTATTTCATTGTAGATATTAAAACAATAAAACATGATAAAATATGCATTATTCTTTTACTGGACTTCTTTTTTAAAAAGGCACACTTTTTTCACCAGGATGTCATAAACTTTGTGCAAAATCTAAAAAAATCCTCTCTTATATTTTTATGTCACTGATAAATAATATTAAGTTTGTGCAATTGAAGTAAAAAAAACAGTCTGTCTGTATTTTAAATGTGTATTCTTCCGGAAACTGGATGGAGTAATTACATATAAATTATCACCCAAAGTATTATGAGCTTGTCCATTTTTTTTCTTCTTATTTGCTTTTAATTGGATTTTCAGCATTAGTTAGTGCATAAGGAAAAACAAATGTAATTCTCCAAACATTCACAGGGATTTTAAATGAAACTTAATAATATTAGCTTTGACTTACCATCTGAGATGGTTGCTTTGCTCTTCCTTCATGTTTTGTTGCACCTTTTTTATGAAAAAGGCCTCCTTCATCTGCCTGTTCTGCAGACCAACCATACCGCCACAGGATATGGCTATGGGGAATACCAGGAAATAATATCAGACATTACTTTATCACATGTGATCTCTAAGTTGAACTTAGTTCATAGCAACAAGTTGAAAAATACACTGTGCAAAAGAAGAATTTAATAGAACTCTGACTCAGCATAGTGAATATATCAAATGCAGCAACAGCTTTGATGAGTTCATATTATTCACAAAAACCACATAACAACTAACAGATTAACATCACTGTGTGGCATCTACCTTCCCTCAGGTCTTTACAGGTCAGTTTATTGGTGTCTTTTATCAGCATCTTTGCGACTCCTGCAGGGGTTGAGACATCTATCGCAGGCATTAGTCCAGGCCTAACAGAAGCTGGGTCTCTCGGTGTCTAATGGAAGAGTAAAGACATACAGAAACAGCAGGGAATGAAGGATAACAGATCATCAGCATTAATAATCAAAGTGTAGTTGCAATGTCAAAAAATGATGGTTTTGCTCAAACAAAAGGCAAAATGTGGAACACAGACTAAAAATGTTACAAAATGATATAGTTTTCTGACTGGGGATGGAAAATGGCATATCATTAAAAAAAAACTTTAAAAAGAAAATTAGGTTCTTTCTTCTCTCCTCTGCTTAATCAAAAATGAAAATGAACTAATTGTGGTTACAGACTAATAAGCATATCTTACTTTGTACTTATATAAGGACCTTTACATTTTTCATGAAGGAACAAGAAAGCCCCCAAAACCTACTTTCAGCATAAGAATGAATTCATTAACTCCTTTGTGAAGCATCCACCAACTAATATTTTACTGCAGTTCATTCTACATATGAGTAAATAAGAGAAAATCTAAAACCCAAACACTACCTTGGACTTGTCAGCCTCTTTGGTTGACTTGTATTTGGTTTTATTTCGAGGACGGACGTGTGGGGCAGGTGAAGGTCTTTTGTATTCTGCAGGCACTGCAACTGATGCAGGATCAAACTTGATTCCCAGCTCACTATCATGCAGGAAAAAAGTACACAAAAGTGCCCATGATGGAGTAAATAATTGTTTTAATTATGACAGAACTTTGCATGTGAGTTAAGTGCCCATAAGAGTCTTCAGTATAAAACTGATGCAACAGCAGCTGATATTTATGCAGCATTTTTAGGTTGCAAAGTCAATAACTGTGATAAAACAGCATCACAAGCCAAGGCCTTAAATAGCCACAGAGTTGAATCAACACTTCCTTAACACAGTGTCAACACAAGTGTCACACTAGAGGAGTCACAGATATTTACAAGGTGTATCTAAGGATTTATTGCAAGCCTATCGCATTAGATTACACTGGATTGATTAGATTGATGGAAATTTCAACACATCATAAAGTCATCCCAGATATTAAAATGATCAACATCTGTTTACTTTAAGAACAGTCTATCTCTCTATTTCACTCAGCAACAAGCCTGTGTTTTTGGTCCTGGTTAAAACTGGAAAAACATTGGCTCAGACGTATATTTCTTAATCTTTCACCAACGTATCTCATCTTTTATTTGGTTCCACTGCAGGGAACAGCAAACAGAGGGGGAATGTTTTATGTACTAAACATCCATCGGGAGGCATGTCCGTCTTGATATCATTGCACCAGCTACCGAGCTATTTTCATGAATTATTAACTTTCGGCCGAGATAACACCAAGACAGTGCAGTGGATGGAGCTACTGGCTGTGTGATGTATAGTAACCTCTTTCTCATGGGAACAGAATTAAACATGGGGTTTTGTACTGACTGAAAAAACAAATGGGAACTTCTGATCAGCGCAAAAGGTCATTCTTTTTTCATCTAGTTTGGTGCATGTGTTCACCCTCAAATGAACCAAATCTGCAGTGAGTTTGCACATGAATCCTGAGAGCTGTTATTATTATTGGACAGCAAGAAAAAGTATTCTTGGAAAATCACTCAGTAAAGCACAAATAGACCGAATAGTTTACACGTTTCACCTAAGGGTCCAAGCCTGAAATATTTTCACACTATTATATAAAACTTTGTATTATGATTTACTGTCACACAAGAGCTGGACTTTGTACAGAACGTCAATAAAACTAAGACAAAGGGGGTGTTAAGTAAGATTTAAAAGCAAGACAAGGTGTTTCAAGAAATCATTCCTGCTGGTTCTGGTCAGCTGATACTGTGTCTGTGGCGATGCTGGTATCTGTGCAATCTGTACACGTATAATGCCAATGGTAAATGTAAAAGAAGACATAACAATCTTGATATTTTACAAAGCTGGTAAGAGAATATTTCAACACGAAGTCACATTGTCTTTTTAGCTCAGTGTTTAGTATTTAACAATCAGCTGCTCTGTTCACCTGAAGGCTAGGTGAGGGGCAGAAGACCCAGTGATGGTGCAGATGTAGGGTTTGGTGTTGAACTGTGAGACGATCAGTTGGATGGTGACCTGAGCAGTCTCATATTGGAAAGGACAAAAGGTTACAATGATCCTTTCTTCGCCATTGGCTGGTATCACACCTGGAAGAACAAAATAAACATGGATTGAGGGCATTGATTCCTCATCAGGAGTGCTTGAGCACCACAGAGAACTCCTACAGAAGATATCAACTCTAACTAGTTTAATGCATTCGTCACAATCCCACCAAACTAAGACAGCTGCAACATGTGAATACTTGTGTTACCAATAGAAATTCAAAGAAAACAGTCAGAAATGGTTAGAATATGTAATACTGTGATATCAATGTTCAAATAGTTAGCTGATTAGCATAAGAAATGAGTCGGGTTTGAAGTACTGGATAAACTGCTGAAATAGATTGCTAAAGTAATTACGATAATTGCTTAAAATAATTAGCTAAGGGTGGTGGATACATTTTCAAAATGGTTTGCTTAATATACTGTAATGAATAAATAAAGCACAAGTGCAACCTTGACTAAAAACAACTTAAAATTGACTAATTGGCAAAAAAGTCGTACGATAATGTCCTCTAAAAATATGCTGTGCGACCGAACGGTTTGAGGTTGTGGGCTGTAGATGTTGTGACATAATATTTGTGAATCTAAAGGGAAAAAAAGACAAGAATAAAAGATGGTTTCCAAACAAGAATCTTATTTGTGTCTCTTCCTCTCATTCCAGGTGTGCAAAGAGCGTAAACTGCTGCTCTAATTCAAATCTCAAGTGCTGCCATGTCTTATGATGCTTCCCAGACCATGAATACTGCCTGGTGTCAGTGCGTGGAAACTAGACGCATCCTTCAAGTTCTGTTGAGACTTGTTTAATACACAACACATACCAGTCCAGGCTTTTGAGAGAACACAGCCCTCGCAATGGGTTATATTTTTTATCTAGCAGGCTACAAGAGAATTATCAATAGAAAACAACTTTTTTATCCACAATACCTCAAAGGTTAACTCTGCAACATACCACAGTTAAGCAAAGAGAAGAAATAAATGCAGAATGTCAAGAATCTGCCACAAATGTGCTGTAGAAATCATGTGCATTGCAATGAAAAAGAAAGTTGCATTTTTAGCCCATTGCCATTTATGATGTGAAATGATTTCACTCACTCATACCTGTAAGTGGGTGGATGGAGAAGGCCTCGTGGGGCTGAATTACATGCACCTGAAACTCAAAGTCAATGGGGCAGCTGCATCTCAGAGGAATAGCATGGCAAACACTACAGACAGGTGGAAAAAAAAAAAGGAAGGATGAGATTATTTTTTTTTTTATGATTTGACACCAACGGGTGAAAGGAAGCATGGTTGGTTGTACGGAAGAATACAAAGAGACAGGCAAGCCCCCAGGCAGAGAGGAGGTCAGAAAACAGTCCACTGAAGATCCCAACACACACATACTGTGTGGTATACACACACACCTTTGTCCAAGTGGTACGGCTGACAGGTCGATGTGAGGAGGGATGTGCAGGTCATCGATGACAGGGTAAGCATGAACTGGAATTAATAGGTTCTCTTCCCCCTTAAAAGGGTGTAGTTGGGTTGAATGAACAAGACAGAGAGAAAACATGAGAGAAGAGATATGGAGGGGTAAAAGAGAATAACAGAGATAAGAGAGGTCTCAAAGTAAACACGGGAACGTATCATCACAAGAGATAAGCTGAAGCAAATGGGAATTGTTCCTCTTGGCTGTCTGACTGTTTGTTGGACTGTATGAGACTGTATGCTACATTGCTTGCTTCAGTAGGTGGTCGTGTCTCTCTGATAATTGCTTATGTCAATTTAAAGTCCTGTAGTTTACACTTAATGCCTGAAGTCTAAGGATGTGCATGTAAAACGAACAGTATTAGCAGCTGCAGCTGAGTCCAACAAGCCAAACAGCAGCACAGCGATGGCAGTGGCGGCATACGGACTGTTGGATCCTAACCTTGCAGTGAACCCGAATGCAGTCATAGAAGTAACGCCACTCGTCAGGACAGAATCTGACCTTCAACGTGTAGGCGAGGCCTGGGATGAGTCGATACTTGAGAGAAAACAGATGGGGCAGGTTAAATCTTTAGAATCAACACTGATTGCACTAATGGTAAAGTGGAGCCATAATATTATATTCAGGTCAGCAATTTGTAATGAAAGAAAAATACCTTTTTGGTATAAGATGTTTGGAAGTGCTTGGTTTGGGTGGGAATGATATGAATATTCATCACCTCAGATGAGATGTTGATTACTTTCTGAGGGAGAGGAAGAGGAGAGAAAAGAATAATTCATTTCCATCCAATCATGTGCACTTGAGAGAACCATTTCCATATTCTAGATGCTTACATCCAGTCTAAAGTGCTTCATCACGCAAATAGGGGGTAAAATGAGTTCACATTCAATTAAATCAAATTTAACCCCAATGGAGATGGGAGGATTTCATGATGGGATAGAATATTTAAAATTATTTTCATACTTTACTTCAGTGTTTTTAAATATAAGCTTTCAGTCAGTGCCTAAAGTTTACTGAGGTCTGGATGGCCTTTACATTAAAGGAAAATCCTTGAAAATCCAAGAATCTAGAGAATAAATTCACATGTGCAGCACTGGATTTGAGATTTCACCTCTGCTCTACCACTTTTCCAAACACTGACAGTAAAAAATTGTTTTTGCTACCACAAAACCCAACCAAAGGCCTTGGCCTTAAACCCGAAGTCCACTTTCTGCTAAAAGCCTTGGTGACAAAAAAATATTACAGTTTGAAAAAGGCTTACTTTAAAGAGACCAAAGACCATCAGAACTCAAACTGCACAAAGCCTTCGCTTGTCTAAAAAAGAAAAAAACTAAGTTCAGTAGTCTATGTCTAATTTTTATTCAGACATTCAAATCAAAATGACATAGATAATGATGGAAATTTTCAAAAATGTCTGACTTTCTTTCTGTATATCATGTGAAAGTGACCTGACCTCAGTCAGTGCAATAACCAGCAAATGAATGTGACAAATCAGCCTGGTGCGTTGATAACTATCACTCTTTGTCTTCAGAAAGAAACAAGTGACCCATGTCTTCCTTCAGAAGAACAGCAGGTGAGTCATTGTGCAAAAGAAAGCACACTTCTGCTTGCCAATGTTTTAAGAGGAGACTGAAGACAGCTGGACTTGTGTTGACAGAATTATGGCCACCCAGCTTTATTATGCAGACCATTTTGAGTTTGCACCTGTTGTTCGGTCTTTACTTTGCTAATTTACTTGTATTTCTGACCATTCACTTGTGACTATAAAAGAATGACAGAAAATGCTTACGAATATTGATTTTTTTTTTTTCAAAAGCACGATCAATAAAAAAATCTATCCAATGTAGCCTGTGAATGGGAAAATGAAAAAATAACGGTAAAAACTCCAGCATTAAAAACTTGGAGGTTATTTTCCTTACCAGGCTCTTTATGTAATCCTTCTCCAGCTCAAACCCACTAAAGTGAAGCACAGGGGGATCTGCTTCGATCAGGCTGTTGCTTCTCAGTTTGGCATAAATTTCTATAGGAGAAAAAACTATTAAAGGAGTGAAAAAATCTTTTTGCATGAAAGAAAAACTGTTTAAATTTCAGCCTTTTACATCAGTAAAGAGGTTTTCCAAACATATGACAAAGCCAACTTAAAATGAGATGGAATGTAAATAGAAAAATGAGAAAAACTGAAGCAACTGAATTTTCTATCACATATAGATTTATTGCTGCTGTATATATACAGGCTGCTTGTTACTGTCAGGTTCAAAAACTTGGTATCTTGCTGACAACATGAAACAGTGTTAATGCACACTATCAGAGAGTTTTTCAGAGGTCATGCATAACTACGTACTAGATTCCAGTAGATGATTGGGAATGTTGGCTCTGCTCCTGCTCTCCTCCACCAGCTGGCTCAGAGGCAGAGGAGTCCCCCTCCTTAGAGGCTCTGAGAGTATTTGCGGGGCAGACAGGGCCACCTCCATCCTGGCAAAAGGTCAGCTCTGGCCTCTCATGAGAGAAATGACAGAAGGCTGGAGGACAGTCAAGGAGAGAGTGGCGTGATGAGAAATATTACTTTGGTAAAACCATGAATTTATAATCTAAATACAAGAGGAAAGACATGAAAAGACAGCAGGTTCTTTTCATTTATCCAATTTGTAGATATAATTCAGTGAATTCACTTGAGTAGCTGGATTTATTCAGATGTTATTTTACTAACTTTGCTGTCATACTGTTGCCCCAGCGGGGGTATCACACTCCTGCCCCTGTGCAATATTAATCTTGCACTGTAACTTCTCTTGACTTAACGTGTAAAGTTCTAAAAAAAAAGTTAATAAGTAGCATAGTTCCAATAAAGCGTTAAATACTTTAGATAAAGGGATTTCTGAGAAGATGACACAGGAGGAAGTAGCCCACTAATCAAATTAAACAAATAAGTTACTTCATCTTCAATTATGAAAAAAAAACTCTAACATTACTTATTACACGTGTGACAAACAAAAACAAAGAGGCTAACATTAGCAAATAAAGCAGGTGTTTTTAGCTACTAGCATAATTACTAGCCTTCAAACAGCCGTCATTTATCACGCTAAACAAAGGCTTTATAACAAACGTCTTATGAACTTTTAATGTAAATGCTTTTAAACAATAAAACTTCAGAACTTACGTAAGCTTTAAATAATGTTTTGCCTTTAGTTGCTCAAATATAACAGCCATATTTCATCTCTTTTCCTACCAAACTTAGACCCCTCCGTTTTTTCGCTTAAGGAAACGACCCTACTATTAAACACTGTCGTTTCCATAGCGACGCTCGTGCTCTGAAGGGGCGGGAACAACTTGTTGGACGCACGCGCCATCAATCCGCGTCAAAACAGCCAAAATAGGACCGGAAACCAGTGTTTGTACCTTCAAAATAAAATCATAGACGTCTTAGTACTAATTTGTATGATTTTTGATATCATTATTTTTAAATATACAAAAAGTAAATTATTCTGTTAATTTAAGTTTTTATTCATTATTGCTTTATGTCTGTACAAACTTAGCGTTTTTACACTGATATGCTATACTAAGGCGCACCCATGACTTTATTTTTTAAGTCGCGATTGAGCCTTTCAATTTCATTATAGCTAACTTGATTAGCGCATGTCAGATTGTCCTGAACGTAACAGCGCATATCACGGACAGGCATGTGCTTGATTTTTCAGACCTCATATGTGTGTTGCATGGCAGGATGCTTTCTTTTTATTCTACTCAGATATGCGGCTTGAGATCTGGACGTATGCACCTGTCTTGATGGGAATAAAGAAATCCTTCTAACGCAATGAAAAAAATTGGACTTATTGGCTTGCTCTTGTTACCGCAGGTAAAAGAAATAGATGCATGTTAATTTTCAGTCTGTGATATTCAGAGCGAGTGCATGACTCTCTCCATATTTGCAGGTAAAACCATTATTAGGGTGTCTTCCTCATGCTAATCTCCTGAAAGAGGAGGAAAAATGCATGAAAGATCTGCTGCTGCTTAATTCACACAAAGCAACAGGTGAGTTACAAGTTTTTTTTTCAACATGTTGTATTTCAGACCCGTTTTGTGACCTCACGCTTATGAAATATACTGAAAAATCAAGACGCCAGTTCCGGCAGAATTTCTTGTGTAAAAATGTCAGTGATCTCTGACATAAACTATATCTTTGAATAAGGCTTTTTAACCTAAAAAATGATGCAATGTTCTAGTGACACCTCGTGTCCACATGTTATAATGCACCCTGAAATCCACAAGAACAAAAGATAACAAAAAAGACAGATGAATGACTTGCATTAAAGAACTGAGATTAATCAAACAGTAATGCCCCTAAAATCAAATCACTGAATCAGAGCCAACATATTAATGTGTCAGTGACTTATTATTTCTTTTTAAATTATTATTTGTATATATATTAAGCTTGTTTTTTTCTGTCTATTAAGAAAACATCAGTGTACACTGTGATGGAATGTGGGATGACTGGAACTGCTGGCCACCAGCTTTTCTTGGGGAAACTGTGTCTCAACCATGTCCAAACCACGAGTTTTTCAGTTCAAAAGGTGAGATATGACACATGCACTCACAGACACAATGACAAATAGACATCCATTATCTATACCACAATGCATGGGTTAATTATTTGCCAGCAAACAAACATATTCTCTATCCAAACATTCAGCCATAAAATGCTTGCGTACATAGAGGCGCCGGGTAACACATCGAAGTGCTACATTTATGTTCGAAGATAGATTTTGTTATAATAAATCTGATAACCTGGAGGTTTATTGAGGCGCCTGAAGAGGGACAGCAATGGTTTTACTTCATTTTACAGTCCTATAAATCCAAGTTTGTGGACACAAACCTACATGCTTTACACAGACCTGGCCATCAAAAAACATCCTAAAAGGACATAATTTTCCAAGATAAATTAGGCTCAAATGCATAATAAGAAAGCAAAGACAGAAAAAGGATTTTATTTCTATTTTGCAGGAAAAGTGCATCGCAACTGCACTGCTGATGGTTGGACAGACCTGCTCGTCCCATATGGAGATGCATGCAGCTACACCTTCAATGAGACACTCCACTTATTCGGAGAGGTTGGCCGTAAATAATATGCATACAGTGTGTGTAGTTTATCCAGTAAAGAGTATAACTGTGAAGAACAAGGTTTTTGCATTTTGCATGATGATGACTGTATTACATAATGCAAGTACTTACATCGATCTTTAGATCTAAACAGTTTCTAATTTGAGTTATTTTTATAATTCTAATTAGTGCTAAATCATGCTTAAAAATACAGTTTAATGTTTGGAGAAATGTGCTCATCGGTTTCCTTGCAGAGAGCAAGAAGCTGTAATAGAATATCTTAGCAGGGGGAACAGCTCCTTGGCTCCAGCAAAGAACAATAAAATAGAAAGAAAATGCCTGTAATACTTTAAAATATACAAGAAATACAGTACAGACAGAGTGAGTGCTGTCAATGTTCTCAGTTAATCTCATCTCATTTAAGCCTTTCACAAACTATTTCAAAATTCATAAAAACTGTTCACTACAGAGTCAAATAACTGTAATAGAAAAACATAAAAACATTTTAAAAAGACATATTTAGTCCCTGCTTGCCCCTTAATTAAATACTTTTGGTAGATCACTGAACTATTAAATGTTTTTTACATTTGTTAGCCCTGTAAAACCTCTGTGCCTTATGGACAAAACTCACTTATTGCCAGTTTTTGGGCTTTAAATGAACTGAGTTTGAGTCAGATCTTGGAATACAATATATCTGTATACAGAGAGACAACACCATCAGTAACTGAGCATCTTTCGTACATTAAAGGTCACTATGAGCATTAAACTTCCCCCTGAGGCTTCCTCTGCACAGCAGCTCTTTTAACAATGATAAATGTTGGAAATGTTGTTAAATTATTCTGTCCTGGAGTAGATAAAGTGATCTTCTCTTTCCTTGTCCAGCCCCCAGATTCCCATTTGTATTTCTCCTACGCGAAGACCATGTACACAGCCGGATACACCCTCTCTCTCATCACTCTCACCATTGCCATCACCATTTTCTGTGTGTTCAGGTGAGAAAAATTTTGTTTTTCTCTCCTTGAACCAAAGAGATGTTTGTGAAACGTCTCATCCCTCCTGTCCTGCCAACTGATAAATTATACACTAACCTTTAACCATGAATGTTAACATTTCTTCAGAAAGCTGCACTGTACCAGGAACTACATTCACATCCAGATGTTTATCTCCTTCATCCTGAGAGCTATCTTCATCTTTATCAGAGACTCTCTGCTATTTACAGATGAAGAGCTCTACCGCTGTGACAACTACACGGTACTGACTGATTAACACTTCTTTGTCTCCTCCTCTAATGATGATAATCAGCTCGTACTCAGATACTCATTTTGATCTGCTAGCTACAGGCCTACAGTGTACAGCATCTCCTTTTGGAGAGGGCAAAGCTGGTGATCAAAAGTGATCCTGGTTTCAATCGTTAGGCATTTAAATCAAAGATAACTAACAGAAAGGCTGGATGGATGGACAAAATGATGTGTTGCTGGAGTCAGTCTGAGAACTCATGCAGAAATGTCCATAACAGGAAACCATGTTACTCACATTCGACCTGTAAACAGCTCACTAAGATCCCTGATGTCTCAAGTGAAAGAAAGTGTAAATGTATCAGTCATGCTAGCAGCTCTGTGAGGATGAACCTCAGTGTTTGGGAGCTAATTTATGCTAACTTATGCATACTAACATGTTTATGTTGAGCAAACTCACCATCTTAGCTTAGCGTGTTAGCATGCTAACATTTGCTTTTTCACTACAACAAAGGGCAGCTAAGGAGGCTGATGGAAATGTCTTAGAGTTGCTATGAAGATAACTTACGAATACATCATTAGGAAACATTACTTGGGAACCGTGATTGGCTGTAAAAAAAAATTACTTTAAGTCTTTAAAAAAAGGTGAGATATTTCAGTCTGGACCAAAGTGGTGTACAAACCAACCACAAGCTAGTAATACTAGAAAATAACCCTTTGTTTGCTAAATGCTTGATGCAGTAGAAAGTACTTTTAACCACAAGATGGTGCTGCTGAGCCATACAAGATCAACATCATACACACTCACTGTCTCTCCTGTATGACAGGTGGCATGTAAGGTTGTGGTAATGTTTTCCAACTACTCCATCCTGGCGAACTACAGCTGGCTGCTGGTGGAGGGGCACTTCCTCTTCACCCTGGTGAGCCGCTCCTTCTTCTCCCTGAAGAAACACCTCGCCTGGTACATCGTCCTCAGCTGGGGTAGGAAACCTGCTTCTCTTTGCTTCCCATCCAAACACTCACACAGCAAATACTGACCCTGTGCCTTGTTAGATTTAATAAAAAAATTAATTTCTTCTCACAGGTGTACCGTTCATTGTTATCATCTTCTGGGGATGTGCCAAGTACTTCTATGAAGATGAAGGGTAAGACGGGTAAAAATCTGGTTCACTCATTTTTATTTACAAACATAAGATTATCAGAGTGTTTCATTTTAAAATTCTTTTTTTTTTATGTTTCACTCTCAAAGCTGCTGGGAAACCAGGACACACCAGTGGATCTGGTGGATACTTCGAGTGCCAGTTCTTCTGGCTATATCAGTAAAAACTTATTTTTTTTCTCTTTACCTATATTTAATTCTTATTTAGAAAATTAATTGGAAAACAGTTAGACACTTTGGTAAACACACAATTCATCTTCTTCCAGGAGTAAGATGAGAAGACTAAGACCTCTCACATGTTTGTTTATTTAATATAAAGCTACACACAGCAGCAGGTTAGCTTAGCTTAGCATGAACACCTTAAAACAGAGGTAAACAGCAAGCCTGGATCTGTCCTAAGATTGGTTACATAAACAAACAAACAAACAAATAAAATAAATGAATAAAAAACTAGGTGGATTTCTTTGCCTTCAGAAAGAGCAAAGTTAGGTGCTTCCAAGTTGAATTTATGCTAGGCTAAGCTAACAAGCTGCAGTTTCCTATGCAGTACACATTTAGCACAGTGTATCAGTCTTCTATTTGGCTCTTGGCTAAATCGAAGAGTATTTTCAAAAATCTCAAACTATTTGCAGAACAAAATAGCACAATGATAGTTCTGTGCGTGTTTTAATTGTTTCAGATGAATCTCATCTTCTTCGTGGGCATTTTGAGGATACTGGTGGGCAAGCTGAGAATGTCCGACGCACAGAGGAACGAATTCAGCCAGTACAAGTGAGTTGTGATCAAAGTGTACTGTTGTTGCACTGTCATACTGTATATATGGTATGTAAAGTTGGGGCCAGTAGTGATTTATATATAAGGAGGCAGTGTGTGAGGAGTGGGCCATGTACTTTGCATAGAATAAAGGTCGTTCTTATTTGCTTTCTTAATGGTGCAGATGCAAATACATGAAAATTATCAATTAATGCCTATTTTAAAGCAAATGTGAGGTGGTTCCCATGTCTTTTTTTTTCAAGCATTTGGGTGTTTTTATACTTAAGGAGTAAAAACTCTGTTGTTTCTCTCACCAGGAGGCTGATCAAGTCCACGTTCTTCCTGGTGGCTCTGTTTGGTCTGCATTACATCCTGTTTGTTTTCCTACCTGTTAAAGTCAGCAGCTCAATGTTTAAGATATGGAACTTTGCAGAACTGGCTCTGTCATCCACACAGGTAAATGTTTTGTACAAGAGAGATGGAGCTTTAATAAACTCAGGTTGATGACAAATAAAACCGGCCTTTCTGTCTTCACATCTCTAAGGGTTTTGTGGTGGCGGTGCTCTACTGCTTCATGAACGGAGAGGTAAGAGCTGGTTTTCCGGCCAAGTCCAATATTTATGTTTCTGAAAGCGTGGAGCAAGTCAGAGATTATTTACATGTACATTTGCAGGTGCAGCACGAGTTTCAGAGGAGATGGAGGAGATGGAGGCTCACTCAGCACCTCCCCAATCGACCCAGGCAGCATCACGGCTCCATCAGCCACAGTGGGTCTCCTCACACACAGGTGTCCCTGCTCCCCTGCTCTCCAGGCAGCCCGACGACCAGCGGCCTCCCTGTGGACACCTTGGAGATGTAGTTCTCGTTGGGATTGGCTCATTTTCTTGCTCCCCTCGTCGATAAATGATAGCTGCTGGGGTTGTGCTGACAGCTTCAGTGTTTAATGTCAAAATGTAAATTTTTCTAAAAGCCTTGACTGCCTTATTTGATGACACAAGGATATAAAAATGCACTGCAGAGGTCCAGTCATTAAGCTGACAGACTGTTTGTAGCACTTACACTAATGTCTCAATGTTTGTGTGTCCTTATTTGTTAAAGTTCAAATGTCACACAGTTTTTTTAAGCTTTTTTTCAGTTATTTGAAGCTTTTGCAGGCATTTCCCATAATGCAACTCAACAGCTTTTTTTTCTGGACTCCAGTGAATATATCTAAAGCTCAATGACCCTGATTATTAATGTTTTTCTGATTAAATTTTCTAAAAAAAACCAAGCCTGGTCCTTTTACCCTGATCACATCATCATGACATCAGATTTGAAAAAGCTAATTGGGACAAAAAAGACTTAAGAAAACTGAGTATTAAATCTTAATGCTGGTAAACTGATAATCATGCATCACACAAAGTAAACACTACCACTGTGGACTTAAATATTCTGTTAAAAAATTTCAATATTTACCTTTAAATTTTTATTTATTTATATTTTTTAGGTTCACCTAGCTTAAATGATGCAGTTTTATACAACATTCCCTTCATATAGGTTATAATAAATGGTCAGTTTTGGTTAAAACTATTTAGCAGACCTATTAATTTAACTATGACAGTATTTGCTGTGCTGTTGAACTGTGTTGTGTATTCAGGGGATAAAATTTGTCGCTGTTCAAAAGTTAGATCTGCAAGTTGCATTAAGACTTGCTCCTCTCACAGGCCCTGAGTGATGCTAATCTATCAATTTTTAATATTTACAACAGTCATATTTTACTGGGGGTCAAAAAATTTATTTTGGACTCTTTGTGTTCAAACTTTCCACAAGGAATGGTACACTGTGTTTGCACTTAAAGGAATACTGAATAGAATTTTCAGAAACAGATTATTTGTGAGCTAAATGTGAAGCTAGAGCCAGAAGGTGATTAGCTTAACTTAGCTTAGTTTAGCTTAGCTTAGCTTAGTTTGCATAGCTGAGCATGTAAAGCGGAACCTGGTTATGTGTCCAAAGGTGGATTATTTTACCTTTTGACAAGATTACAGATTATTTCCACTTCCAGTTTTTATGCTAGAAAACTTCTCACCTCCTGGCTTTAATTTCACAACCAGCACACAAAGCAAATTATTGTCAAAATGATACACTAGAGAAAAATTATCTAGTTTCCATCTTTTGCCTTCAGCTCCACCACCAAATTAGCATAAGCAGCCATTGCTTCTTCTTTGGACAGACCTGTTGGTTTAGAAATGAAAAATAAATTATCAATTGTTTGTTTTTTTGTTTTTTTTAAAGGAAAAACTCTGTTCATTAGTATAAAGGTGATAAAAAACCTCACACAGCTTTACTTATGCTTTTAGGAAGTTTTTAAATTTGGCTTTATTTAAGAATAATCTTTCCTTAAGCTACATTTCAAGACTTATCAGTTTCATGTTTCATATTTATATTTTGATGCAAATGTCTTTAGATCCGTAAATCCTGACCTTTTTTTGCTTCCCATGCATCCCATTTCGCTCGTCCTGTTAAGTTAAACGTCCCGGGACGCGCTGTGGACGTGAAAGCAACCATCAGTAACTTTGCAGAATTGTTATTAGTTTTTACACAAGCTGTCAAGCTTCATTACAACAGTCTTTTAAAAAACAATAAAGATGCAACACATTTTTACTCGAATGAAATGTCACATATGAGCTTTGAATTAATTGAAAACCCAAATTTTTAAATAGTTCCTCACTCTGAGCAGTGATGGAGAAGGTATTCCAAAAGTTACTTCAGTGTAATTTCATGATACAAATACTTGATAACATATTACAAAAGTCTTTAATCTAAAATAAGGTTTAAGTAAAAGCATCAATTGTAAAATGTACTTTAAGTTGCCCTCATGGGTGTTTCGCAATTATCACGGCTGTTTTACTGAGGACACTAAATAAAATAATATAAAAAATAAAGATCCAAGACATCAAGAAACAAAATCAGAGGCTTAATAATTTTTTCAAATAAAATAGATGTATAAAATAGATGTTTTCTGACTCTTATTATTTTTGTAATATTACTGATACATTAATATTTAAACAGTCTACTGCTACAGCTGGTCATAAAATAATGATCAAACTAAACTTTAACCTACAAAATTATGTCCAAACAGGTTTGGTTATCTGACATGAGAGACTCCTGTCTCTGGTATGAAAAAGATGATGTCACCAACAGCATTTTTTTAATGATAAAATCTAAGATGTCTATTTTTTATCTCAACTTTTTATCTGCTTTTGACACAAATATTTAATGTCACTGAAAAAAACGGATCCAAAACAAAAACAATTCTTAAAAATCTGTATTTTGAATTTTTTTGCATTACTAATAATACTTTGTGGTGTTTATACACACACATTTAAATAATGTTTCTTTAATTTTTGTGCATGATACATAAAAAGAAACCCAGACAGAATGGTATAACATTATCAATGGAGGCATCGTCCACATGGTGACGCAACCTGTCACACCTCATTTTTTTCTTTACCCCGCCCTGCTGGAAGTCTTTGTACATGTAGAACAAAAGTCAGGACACAGCAGTAAGTTTTTTTGTGTTTTCATATGTTTTCTGTGAATCCTCACTGCAGCGACTCACCTATGTTGACGTCACCGACCGTGGCTTGTTTGTACAAACCATAAAGTTCAGTCATTTCTGCAGTGCTTGGTTTTTGTTTCAGTACCTTCACCTCCTCCGCAGCTTTCTCAAAGGATTCCTGGAGGGATTAGGACAAAGTACAAGCTGACACGGAGAGTTTTGTGTGAAAACCGGCCTAACATACACTTTGCAAGATCGTACTTGCTCTTGTTCAACAATCGGACAGATCTCCTCTTTACATTCACATAAAACTGTAGCAAAGCAGAGATTTCTCCTCTCTTACAACCTCTTAACACACCTGAGAAGTAACTTAATAGCACAACAAATCTTTAGTGTAGCTTTGGAAGAAAAAAGCTGAAATTCAGAAGAGACTTTACTTACAGTCATGACGGCAGGAAGAACAAGCACACCTTGCAGCCTTTGTGAACACACCTCCCGGCTTTGTCTGTGCTCACCTGACTCGTCCTGCAGCAACGTGTGTCAGTATTTGGATTTGCTGAGGAAAAACAGTGGGAGGTGGTTTCAACTGTCAGCAGGGAGGGCAGAGACAATGAGGGTGGAAGATTCATTTTACTACGATATAAATATTAACAAGAAAGCAGTATAGTTTGGTATGAAAACTTAAGTTTTTGGGGGTTTTTTTTTAACATAAGCTCTAAACATCTGATACTTGTATTTATAATAATTAAACTCAAGTTAAATCCGGCTAACTTTGATTGAGTTTAACACTTTAAAATATCTGATTACTTGCAGTTAACAGGTTTCACTGTGGGTTTGAAGTTACACTTGAAATGCTGCAAAATATACTTCTAATAAACTTAAAGCTTCTTTCACATTAAATAAGAAATGAGCTGCTTTAAAATAAAAAAGAAGTGTGACCAGTTTAAAGTTTCCTGTGACATATTTGTAATAGAGCTGTATGAGCATGTCTCAAATTAGGAGTTTTCTAAAGTTTATTTTTACTCCAAGGGAGTTTTTAGCTTTGGGACACAAGGCAGTGTAGAGATGACTGCCCACCACAAGATGGCAGCATCTCCATATTTAAAGATCTGCTGCACACTTTCAGTCAGCCTGAGACTGGATTTTTAGTGCCTAATCTTAAAATAATGAGGATAAATGTGCTTTATTTCAGCCTTTGACTCCCTTTCGGAGTCCTTACATGAAGCTGATCGAAACATTTGGACAACAGTGAAACAAAAATGTAGGAAAAATGCTTTATTTTATGTTCTAGGAACTTCCAGCAGAAATCAATGCATAAATCTTTGTGTGTAGAGACTTTCAACACTGCAGCATTTAACTTTAGGAAAGGAATCTACTTACTGTACAACATAGAGTCATCTTTGGCAAGAACACATGAACTGAGAAAATACAAACTCATATAACAGAAACAGCTGAAATCGCACAAAGGCAGCAAAAATGTTGTTTTTGTTCTTCATGAAAACAAAGTTGTGTGACAGCCTGTGGATTTTCTGTAATTTAAACTGAGAGAAAAAAATCTTCAGCAGGTCAGTTTAGCACAAGAAAAACATGTGAAGTAACCATGTAAAAGAAAGAACAATGGTAGTTTTGATTAATTCTATAACAGCTTCTCTGTATTAAACAATGCAAACCGACAGCAGCAGTTTCCATTCGGCACATTTGAGTTTAACACCACTGGAGTGAGAGACTGGAAAAAAGATATTTAAAGGGGCATAAAATAAACATAGGTCTTATTAGAGAAAGAAAGTTTTCTCGAGCAAGGATTGCATAATATTTTCCACCAGCCTGTTCATCTGCTTTTTTATTCTGCATCACAAAAAAGAGCAGAAGCGAGGTCAAGTTTTATGTGTCACAGCTGTAAAATGATGGTCACCTTCACACAGAGCAGCGAGATGAAACTGTGACTGTTATTTCTTTAGGAAACATTGCTAATGCCATCAGTTCTGGATGCTCATTTTTACTCCTTAAGGTCACACACTTCATCATCCAAGGTTAACAATCTGTAGATGATAACCACACTGAATGTGCTTTTGATAATTCTGCATCAAAGACATTGAAACTGTAGTGCCCACGAGCCAAACAAAGGCCGAGTGACGCTCAGAGTGAAACATTCTTACTTAAAACACTCGTTCATGACCTTGTGCAAAACTCAGCAGTAAGGTTTCAGTAAAAGCAGGTTCATTTTAGTTGTAACATTGAGTGTTTTGCATAAATTAAACCAAAAGCTAATAGTATTCAGCTCTGAGTCGAAGCTTCAAATTAACCAACATCACAGAACAATAAGTTAAAGCAAAAAGCAACTAAATACTAATTATTGACAATGAATAGTGCAATAAAGTTGAGGACCAGATCTCTATTGATCAAATATCTCTCTGGAACTACCAGCTAACGAAAGGAAACTCACATCTCTGAAATCTCTCAGTGGGAGATTGATGAGCTATCAATACATCACAAGAGTGTATAAATCATTTATCTTCTGTGCGAGCGTCGTTCACCGGTGCTTATATTCACGCCTGCACACATCAGGAGCTCTGCTGCGACGCCGCTTTGTCTGGAGCTTCACACGCTCATCTCAGCAGCGTCTCCCTCACACGTGACTGACGTCCTCCAGCCCGTTGCGGCAGCCGTCGTCCGGCAGGGTGAAGCGGATGTGGCGGCTCTTCTCCCAGCCGCGGCGGATCTGTGCGAGGCGCAAGGCCACGCAGGGCACGAAGAGGGCCAGGCGGCCCAGCAGAGCCGCGATGGGGAGGATCAGGACCAGCATGAAGGTGGGAGGCATGTTGAAGCGGTACTGGGCCGGATCGAAGGCTCGGTCCCAGCTGAAGAGGAGCGTGTGGAGGGTGGCCATGAACAAGGCGCAGTAACCTAAAGTGGACTGCAGGGGCGGGGGAGAAGGGGGGGCGGGGGGGTCACAGGTAAGAAAAGACAATGGTTGAAGCAGCAGAAATGCACCATTTCATTCGTTCTGTCCTCCAAATAAACTGCATGACCGGCACGGTTCCCTTGAAGGGACTCCTCTTTAGTTCACCGCAGTCCACCACATCAGCTCATGTTAGAGGCGACCGCAGACCCTCAGGACACTCACTGACCCACCACTCATGACCCCCACGAGTGTGTGCTTGTGTGTGTGTCTGTGTGCGATGCAGTGTGGTGACAGAGCCCACTAATTACAAAGACTTCCCAAGGTTGTCTCGGGTGGAGGCCAGAGGTTAAAAATAGCCTGTTTTTTTTCCCTCATTGACACAGTAACTGAGCTAAGTGAATCCTAATTATTTCCACTTGACAGGAGAGATGACTTTTTATTACAGCGCTGTCATATAATTGAGGGGAGAAGCAGCAATTAAAAAAATCTATTATTATATGAACAAAATATCTGTGTGGATGAATCTGCCATTGAAAATTGTCCTCAACAAATTAATTCTTTCCTCCTTTTTTAGGTAAATGTAAAAAACTTGCAGCACCCAGATGTTTTTGTTTCATTTCATGAACGTATACTGTGTATCTGTGACCTGTTCCTAAAGTTTTACATCTTCTCTTGCAGCTGAGAGTCACAGTCAGACCGGCTGGGAAAGTCAGAAACTATTGTCCAGTTAATACCTCACACACTCCAGTGAACCCTGAACTGGTTCATGCTGAAGGTCTGAGATTAGGACAATTTAAGACTAATCCCAGGCCCATTTTTTGCCCTTTATGTTAAGAAAAAATTCAACTTAAACAATAACTCTTAACACAGACTGCTAAAGTAGCAACTCAGAATCTCAAATGAAATGCAAAATAAAAAGCGCTGTAATGAATTTCAATCACTTTTACACCTGCAGTCTGTTAACTTTGGAAAAAAGAAAACAAAAATTAAGCACTGCTGCCTTTGAGTTCTGATCATTTTACAGGCAAACTAAAAAACACTGCAACATTTTAACAACAACCTCAAGAAAACTTAATTTTTAATTAACTTTTTCCTCTTTCCACTCCTGCTATTCGATTTAAATGTACTGCTGTGGTGACAAAGTAATTAGTTTTTATGGTGGAATGATGCTTCTCAGGACAATTTGGTTAAAAAAATGAGTTTTATACATTGAAACTTTTG
Source organism: Ctenochaetus hawaiiensis (assembly GCA_029783645.1). Classification (NCBI taxonomy): domain Eukaryota; kingdom Metazoa; phylum Chordata; class Actinopteri; order Acanthuriformes; family Acanthuridae; genus Ctenochaetus; species Ctenochaetus hawaiiensis. The sequence goes on from JAPZDY010000017.1 coordinate 10,997,833, forward strand.
TAAAAAACTGAACCAAAGCAATCATAAAATATTTGGATCTATATTGACTGTCATGCTGCATTTTCTCAGGTACATCTCTCTCTCTCTCACACACACACACACACACACCAAGATCTTTTTGTATAAATAAGGACACAGTTGACCTCATCAACACACAGGCATATTCAGATAACACATAACACACATTAATACACTGTCTTGCAGCTGCAGGCAGCAGGTCTCCAATGTGCTGAGCAGAGAGTTGCCTTTTATCGCGCCGGCTGTCGGCACATGACTAATCTGACGGCCACTGGATTAGTTTAACTGGAAAGATGAAAGAGGAAAAGGCATCACAGACAGACTGAGAGTCCTGGAGAAATGGAGGCCACGGCGGGGGGAGTCAAGGAGGAGAGGAGGGGAAGTGTGTGAGCACTGAGTCACAACACTCCTGATGGCTTTGTCACAACCCCATTTTAACACTAAATCTGGGGCAGCTGTGTGTGTGTGTGTGTGTGTGTGTGTGTGTGAGACCATGTGAGCATGTAGGAGACATGATGAGCTGCTGTCAGTCTGCAGCCATTATTCCTACCTGTCTTTCATCATGTATCTGACAGGAACAGACACTTCATCTTAACTTTTTGTCTTCACAAAAATAAAATACCACTGCTTGTCTTCGTGTGTGTGTGTGTGTGTGTGTGTTTACCTGTATGAAGCTGAACTCCCTCCAGTTGACAGTGTTCGCCACTGAGGGCAGCGAGGTGACGGCCAGCAGGGAGAGCAGTCCGAGCGCCATGATGCCCACTGAGATGTACAGCTCCATCCTCCACACCTCCTCGCTCACCCAGGAGTCCTCCACCTTCGACGCCACCTGGAGGAGGTGCAGCAAACATCAGAAAACTCACTTTGTTCAAGGAGCAGCATTAAATTAGCTTAATGAGCTTCGTGTGATGACTGTGTTGATCTACTGATGTACAGATTTCCATTTAACAACTGAAAAATGTGCTCATATGTATGTTGGCTCATGAGAGCAGAACTAAGAAATCAGTTGGAGAGCATTTAAGTATTTAAATCCATATGCAAAACAACAACATTAACAAGCACTAAAATGCATTAAGTATTGTGCATGTCAGACTGTAGCTGTGTGAGGCATGAACTCCCTCAATAACTATCAACCAAACTTAAACACTAAGTCTTGCACAAGTCTTCAGGCGATAGTGGTTGTATCCACAGGCTATCAGGCAAATAGGCCAGTGTCTAACTTGAATGTTATGAGCCTGAAGCCTTAAAGAGGTCTGTTCAGCGTTCAGGTTACAGTTTCAGCATATGAAGGAAATGTGCTTAGGGCAGTGAGCATGTCTAACAGCAGCATCCAAGTCAGGTCAAGTTGTGAATAAAGGTTTACAGCAGAGAAAAAGCTCAGTAACTTCTGTGCATTTAGTTAAATTAAATGCTTGTAACACTGTTCAAAGCAGTTATTCTTCCACTTTGATAGCTGGCACTACTCCTCGTCTCACCTGTTTATAAGCCATGTTGATCAGTTTGTAGCGAGCAGACTTCCTCATTGGAAGACACAGACTGTAGATGGTATGCAGAGCCGCACACAGAAAGCTGCACAACCCAAACTGCTTCCTCTTGATGAGCCACTGGTCCAACCGGTTGGGGAAGCGTTTGTACTTGGTGCCCCACCACAGCTGGAGGAAAGCGGCGCACAAACCGGGCAGGTAGACCAGCGACAACATCACCAACGCCACAGAGGGGAGAGTGACGTTGACAGTCTCGATGGGCATTTTGTAGAAAACGCTCTTCCCCGCTGTGATGTAGGGTTGCAGGACGTCACGGATGAAGTTGTACACGTAGAAGAAGAGGAACAGGGAAAAGGTGCAGATGACTGGGGTGTGCCAGGAGGGAAACAGATAAAGGGGGAGATTTTCAACCTCCAGAGAAGAGGAGAGGAGGCCCATATCGACGGGGATAAAGCCCATCCTGCGACAGAGCTGCATCACAGAGTTCTTGGCGTTGCTGCTGTCGCTACACAGGAAAACCTGGAGACAAAAGATGACAAAAAGATGATGTTTTTTGCTCTATACCTGGACTCCTCCATCCTCTTTTAATCCCACACATCTCCAGCATTTTAAACCACACAGTGCCTACCTGCCTGCTTCCATCCCGAGGTCCCATCTGGAGCGTCCAGGCTGATATGGTGTTAAACCCTTTGACCACAGAGCTCTCTGGAAACATGTCGGCCAGCTGTTCGGCATTCGAAGGCCCATCATGGTTGATTCTCAAACCATTGCTCACATCCACCAGCACCTTTCCAGCAAGTGCCGGCTTCAGCTCCACCAGCGTGGAGTGGTGCTCGGGGAACACAGCAACGAAGACCAGCTCTGCCTGGCTGGCTGCCTCCATCTGAGAGGTCACCTGGAGGACGAAGATGGGAGAGATGGATCTTAAAAGTGCAGTTATAACGATTACAGGAACATCATGAGGCATTACAACAGTAAATCAATTCACAGAGGATTGTGTGCATGTGTGTGTGTGGGAGGTAGCATAAATAAAATAGTAATAAGAGTAAAATATAGCACAATAAAAGAACCAAACTAGAAATGTTCTGCCTGCTTTCACTCTTTATGCTAAGCTAAGCTAACCATCTCCTTCCTCTAGCTTCATACTTTCATGAGAACGGTATCACACCTCTGTTTTAACTCTTAGGCAGGAAAACAAAACACCAAACAGCTGACTGTTCTATCAATAAATATAAATGTAAATTTTTAAATATAAGCTCTTCCTACATGAATCATTTGAAAAAATTTTGGGATGTATCATTACTGTTTTGAATTTGTCTTGAGAAAACCCTAGGAGCTCTACTGCATGTTTTAGAATATATTCTTTTCAGTTTCATTGAAATAGAACTGACGAATAATTTTTTAAAACATCATCTAACATATTTATTCATTTGTGGATTTCTGATATTCTAGATGTCTGGCTACATTATTCTGTTCCCATACCACAATTGGCCCCCTTCTTTCTTTTAGGCATCAATTCAGGACAATAACAACGGTTATTATGCCTTGTGGATGAAGCCACAGTAAATACGTAATCATCCCCACTGGGGGTTCAACATAAACACCAATTAAATCATGAGTGTGAGTGTGGGCGTCAGTGTCACTGTGCCTGTCACCTCGGCCTCCTCTGGGAACAGAGCCAAGGAGCGTTTGGGGGTTCGACTCCCCACCACCACTTGGTAGCCGGAGGCCACCAGCCTTCTTGCCAGAGAACGGGAGAAGTCGCCTGTACCAAGAATGCCAACAACTGGAGAGCCAGGTTCAGACATGGCAGCCTCAAGGCGTCTGGAGCCTCCTCCCTCCCCTCTGCCTCGGATTAAAGGCCTTGACATTTCGTCAGGCATAATACACAGACCGATCTATAGACAGAAGACATCTTTGTTTACATAAAACAGACATGGAAATTAAAAGCAAATAATATTTGATTTGACATTAAAATGTGTTGGTTACTTTACGCACAGACACTGATTGTTAGATCTACACCGCAGAGGCTTGCATCCAGCATGAGATCTAAAATGGAAGAATTCACAGTAATAAAACATCTAAAACATTCAAGTTTCAAGAAAGCGAGTTTTTTTTCTACCATCCATTTGTCAGCTCTTTTTTAGAGCACAGAACTAGGATCCCCATTATCTTTGAGTCTCAGTTGACATGTCCCAGATCTGTAACTCTGCTTTGTGTGAGCAATGAGTGGCCATCCAATAATAACATAACTGCATTTTACACAGCCTGAAAACAGTAACTGTTACCTTTCTACCAAGCCGATTTACAAAAGTGGATGCTTTCGTTTAAACTTCAAGTCTGTCATTCATAAAAAACTCATGTTTGACCACACGGCACGCTGCTATGTTCGATAAGCCACATGCGGTTATTCTGCGGTTACTTCCATCAGTTGTAAAAGTATAAAAAATGTCAAATGTAAAGAAGCGTTGATTTGGTCATCACCCAGACGTATGCCGAATTTGACATAACACTGAGACTGTTCATGAACCGTCATAACCTGTGTTGTACGATTTAGTGAAGTTGACCGCTTATTAATAAAACATTAAATTGCCAGAAATCCATATCGATTTTCTCTTCTCACTAAAAAAGCGATTCGAAGCCACCTTGCGTGTTGTCCTTGGCTGAACTCGAGGAAACTTTACTGAATAAAGTTACTCCTCTGATACACAGAACGACGTTGGTAAGGAAACATGTACATTTTGATAAAATAACAACTTATAATACATAATTTAGTATCTATTACTACTAACAGCGATATTTTATTCAATTACAGTTACGGACTCACCTCACGTCTCCGCTCTGCTTCCACTAGCGCGCTTCTTCCTGATAAGATGACGCAACAGTCGAAGCCCCGCCCCAGTCACGCCCCCACGTGTGTGCTGAAGATAAGGCAGACAAAAGCATTGGGCTCCAAAAGTTAAGTACACATAACTGTAATCTAGGAATATATCCAAAGAGCCAAATCAGAAAATGTTAATATTACAACAAGAACTAAACAAACTTTATTTAAAAAGCACTATTCAACAGCACTAAGAGTGTTTACAAAGTAGTTTACAGTAAGGAGAATCACTTTGATTCACAATTATATATCTCAAAATGTAACCAATGGAACACCATGAAATTGTGTACTGACATTTGTGGTTTCCAGGAGATGAATCCTACTGACTTTGATGATCGCATTACTTTTTCTTTAGTTTCAGTATGGGGTTGTCATCAGTGGTTTTGAGTGCAAAAACTATTGTTTGGACTGTGATGACATTTGGTACACACATTCATGGTCCTTCGAGCATGAATTTAATTATTTTATATTCTATTTATATTCATTTAACTCTTTTATTCCCATCTTTAGGTCAAAAATTCAATTTACCTGATACTTTGTCTTTAAACCAAATTAACCTAATAACTTTCACATTAGCTTTAGCTTTGTGTTAAATGCTAATTAGCGAACGTAAGCATGCTAACACACTTAATAAGATGGTGAATGTTGTAAACATTATGCCTTCTAATTTTGGGCATGTTAGCATTGTAATTGCAAGCATGTTAGCACATAAACATTAGCATTTAGCACTGCTATGCCTAACTCTTACATATGGTAAACTGTTTAAAAATTAAAAGGAAAAAACTGTAATAAGTTTCAAGTGGTTTAAATATGAATATGTTTTAACTGAAGTGTTGTTTTACGGAGTAAAATGCTCCTGTTGTTGAACCGGTGTATTTTTTAAGTTGGCCTTGGGATTAAAATAAAAATGCTAAAGCAAAACAGTGTTAAAAAGATGTCTGACTGCAGGTTACACACTGTCAACATGACTTCATCACGTCTGCCTTTGCCACTTGCAAAAGGTTGAATCCCCCTGGCTCGCAGTGCTGCACCAGAGTCACTGCACACAAACACACACACACACACACATTGTATGTGTCCCACTCTCTCTCTTGCTCTCTCTAGGCCATGGCCTCATGTTTGTTTACAATGCTTCAGGTCACAGTCCTTGACATACATATCTGAGATGGAGATTTTTATTTCGTAGGTATCAATTACAGGTGTCTCCCAGTGTGGTGACACATCAGACTTACAAGTTAAATATAAATTTAAGTTATATAACAAGCAGGGATTGATTTCAACTTACTTTTCTCCCTAAAATAAGCCTGGTGATCTGACCTGAAAGGCTCTCTTAACCTCTAAACCTTTAAAACTGCTTCCAGGTTCATATGTAATTTTTACTACAGCCATTAGAGTTTCCATGTTGACTGTAACATATACTATAATTTGATCTTCTGCTTCTCTGGATCATGAAGAGGGCTATGCAAAGCACTTTAAGGTCATGACTTGAACACTGATGAACAATAAACAAAGCAGTAAATACTAGTCATTTTATTATGTATGTCTTGTTGCTGTTAAGGGATTTAATCGTGGTATTTACTGTAAATAAATGGTTTGCATGGGTAATAATGTGGCACAGAGGTGCTGCAGAGGCATCATGGTCAGGAACGGTTAGTCTGAGGCAGACAGGTACCAACTATGTAACCATCTGACAAGACTTCAGTATCAAAATGTTCCATGGAGGGAGACATTTGTTTATGAGCTTTCAAAGTGTCTTCAGTGCCCTTCATCAGGCATTAGGGTCACACATTAAGACAGGAGCTGATGCTGCAAGATCTCATCACTGCATTGCTGTGGTTCAGAGATGGTTTGCTGCACAGATTTACAGTAATACACTGTGACACTTTACAGTATGCTTTGCTAATCCAAAATTAATGTAATCACAGGTACACTTATGATTTATTTTGTAATAAAATCATAGTATACATGGGGCTGCTGTTAACACTTTAAAAAGCTCAATTTGACATGCAACAGTGTTTTATTTATTGTGATATTATTAGTTTAGTAAAGGGTCTGAATAATCCTCTTAGTAATTCCGCACAATAAACAGCCTTGCTTCGACCTCTCACTTCAACCTTTACTCACCCCCCTCTTAAATGTTCCTCTATGATATTAAACAAAAGCACCGAAAACAGTCTGTTTAAATTCTTTCAGCTCATGTGAACTGATTCATTCGTCTCACCGTATGGTTTGTGTGCATGACGCAGCAGTCCACTAACATGCACCGTGATTAGAAGCATGGCGGCGCCGCAGGGCAGGAGAATCTCAGCAGCTGCAGAACATAATGTGGACAGTGTGTCGTGCATGGCTAACAATAGCCTAAAGACGCAGTTCACTGTACTGATTCTGAGGAAAGGTCATTTCTGCAGTCATGAACCAGAGTCGGGCAGCATAATGCTCCCTGTATGCCTTTCTGCATACTTATTTTGATGGTTTTGTTTTGATTATTATTGCACTGTCTTTTAAGTGAGCAGCAGATGGAAATGAATATGATGCCTTAACATTTCAGCTGTCGCCTCCTCAAATTTCAACCCTTAGTTTTAATTTCTGACTTGGCGCTCATGACTTCTCGTGCTCCGTCTCACCTTCAGACATGAGCAGCTCACCTGGAGTCGTGTTTTGGGGAGTTAAAGCTGAGCTGAGCACAAGCTGAAATTGCTCAGAGGGGGGCGGCGGTGGCGTGGGGCCTCTGCAGTGTGACCGCAGGGCTTCGGATAAGCCTTGTCTCCAGCCTCTGAAGATTTCTCCACATCGCCTTGAGCTTTAAAGCCTCTGTTGTGGATGTGGGGCCTGTGCTCCAATTCCAGGTGCTTAGTTCCCGACCTGCAGTTTTGAAGTATTTCAGGTCCTTCGAGGGAATATTTGAGCTTGAGGACAATATCAATAGATGCTTTTATTTTCGCTGACCAAAGGCTCTTTTTATTGAGTGTCTCAAAAGCTCGCACTCTTTGGAAATAACCAATGAAAGGCACTAATAATAGTCTTATTCAGCTGATGTGCTCATAAACCATGCATAAGAACAAGTGGCCTCAGTGGGATGGAGACAAAAGAGGCTAAAGAGACATTTTAGACAAATCTGTATGCAATAGAGCAATGATTACCCGTGCATGGCAAGAATTTTAATTGGTGGGAGAATCGAAATGCAAGGCCTGTGGCTCTGCACCTTGTGAAACAAGACATCAAATATGTCCCTGCAGCTGGGGAGCTTAGAGCTGAAGTTGTCGACAGCCGTCAGACATCTATGCTCCGATTTCTGCATATATTATCTGATTTCCCCCTGTCTGCTGCTCTCGCTCCCCCCTCTGTCTGCATATGCATGTTCGTGTGTGTGTGTATGTGTCTGTGTGTGTTTCTGTGTGTGCGTGGGAAGTGCCCAATGCAGTTGGTCATTTGATGTCACCAACCTGCCCTCAGCCATTGGCTCTGACTTTGAAAAGACCCCCATGGTCTGAGTCAAGTCTGTGGTCACTGGTTTAGCTTTAGCTGTTGTTCTCATCAGTTTAAACACAAAGCTGACTTCAACCTTTATTTTTTTGTCAAGGTGGATCCATTTATGATGAAAATAAATAAAATATTTGATGGTATATATATGGATGATTGTTATAATGATCTGATATGTTATCTTGAAGGTAGAGAATCCAGTATGGCTGCAAATAAATTGCACAATGCCACAAAAAGGTATAAAATAAACAACTACATGCATTTTCAACACTGACTTACATTTGTGAAGTTTTGTACAGAGTCAAAATTTTTGAACTTACAGAAGAGGAATTAAGGAGATTGGATGTTTAAATGTTAAAGTCAGTTCAGTCTGCTTTATAAGAACTAACAGGAATGGCTCTATACCGTTAAGATTGGTAAAAAATATTATGCAATCATTTCGCATTTAAAAGCTATTTTCATTTATATGCTTGAATTGATAGATTTAAGTATAACTATTAAATATTTAGTGCCATTTTGAATAGCAATTTGCGCAGACTGAAACTTTACGCACAGCCTGGACCCGCTCCTCCTGTCAGGTCGGTGGAACTGAAATAGAGAACTTCCTGTTTCACATTTAAAAAATAAAATTACAAAATAAAACCCTATCTCTCCCAACGCAGACTCGCAAAAATTATTGATACTGAACAATGCAGAATGACACTTGTCTGTGTTTTATTCTTGAATCGTTATCAAAGATCCACAGAGCTTTAATGTTGTAGAGGTGCAGCAGCTCACTGTAACTGATTCATGCTGTTAATTGTTTGATTTATTTCAATACAACAAATTTTATAAACTGTTAAAAATGTAAAATGGTTAAAGAAACTACATCTACAGTATCTGTAGTTGTTAGAGTCAAAAGTATAACACCTCTCTCTGTAGGGTAGTGGAAAAAAATTACAATCTACAAGATACAGTTACCTCAAAACAGTACATAAATATTGTACACGAGTTAATATTGTACTACTTTTTAAAGTATATCGCATAAATAAGAATTGTGATGCAGATAGTGAGCAGCAGCAGATCTTAATTCTGATGACAAATGAACAGTAGATTAGTTTCTGACCTGTCAGTCCAAATTATACACACAGAGTCATTAAACACTTAAAAAACACTGTGGTCTTTTAATTCATGTAATTTTTGTACATGTTCGTAAGCAATACACGTCCTCAACCGTCTGTTTTAATTTGAAGGACAGACCCCCTGTTTTCCGGTCTAATCCTTTCTATCTTTGACAGCTGGCTGCAGCTGTTCGCGCGCACCTATCTGTCCGAGCCAGACGCGCACCCGCTTCCCGGTCACAGCCTGTTGCCCCGAGGCTTGAAGCCACCAATTAGAGGAGCTGGACCGAGGGATGCGTGCTTAATTAACTTCATATCTTTTCTTTCAGTGCTCCTGAAAGCCCCCCTGGCCTCTGTCACAATTCCCCCCCACGGCGGCTCCGCGCATCTGGTGTCGTCCATTGGTCCCCGATCCGCGCGGAGGAAGTGGTCGGTGGTCTTTCTGGTGACCGCCGTCGCGATGGTTTTGCTGGCTCTGGCCGTTGCTGTCCCGTTACTGCTGCTCCGCACCTCTGAGACCTCCGCTCACTACTACGAGATGATGGGCACCTGTCGGATGGTGTGCGACCCGTACACCCCCAAACCGGGAAGCGCCACCGCTATGGAGGTGATCCAGAACGTTAACGGTGTCGCTCCGCAGCCGCCGATGGCACAAGGCAGCCGCGGGGAGCCCGGACGACCGGGTAAACCGGGATCTAGGGGCCCGCCGGGAGAACCAGGACCCCCGGGTCCGAGGGGGCCACCGGGAGAGCGCGGCGACAGTAAAGTGGTCTTCCCCGCCTTAACCGGAGCTGCGGGGGGCGAAAACGGAGAGACAGACGGTGGAAACTCCACGTCCAACAGTTACAAGATCGCTTTTTATGTCGGTCTGAAGAATCCGCACGAGGGATATGAGGTGTTAAAGTTTGACGACGTGATTACAAACTTGGGGAACCACTACGACCCGAGCACCGGGAAGTTCACCTGCCATGTGTCCGGGATCTATTTCTTCACCTACCATGTGCTGATGCGGGGCGGAGACGGGACCAGCATGTGGGCCGACCTGTGCAAAAACGGACAGGTAACGTGAATACTGAAGACCACTGCGCTGTTTTAAGTTTGATTAACGGAGACATCAAACCGCATTTTACGCCCAAAAAGCGCACATTAATCGCCTGACGCGTGATCTTAAATCCTGCTTAACACGAGTTACATTAATGCATATTCTAACTATTCAAGTCTATATGTGTGATTTCAAGGTCTGAGATGTTTCCAGTCAAATCTTGTGATATCTGTTTGCTCTGTTTGGCACTGAGGCTCATGCGTAATGCTGTTTGGATGAGCGTTAGTCGGATAAGGGGTCAGATAGGAGTCCTGACTTATTAATATTCTTATGATGCTGCAGAATTTAAAAATGGAGAAGCATATTGGTCAAATTTTATATTTAATATGATTTATTAATACAATATTCTATAATTAGTTGTGGTTTTGACCTCTAATTAGCCTGACATTCCCCTGAAATGTCCCACACAGTAGGTGGGCCTAAAGTGCTTTTTTTCAGGCAGTAACACTGTTGTTTCACTTTGCCTCTCAGCCATACATGAACTTTTCTACCCTGTTTCTATCTTTGTGTTGTTTTCTCTCATACCCTCCTCTTTTTTCCCCCCAGGTGAGAGCCAGTGCCATAGCTCAGGACGCAGACCAGAACTACGACTACGCCAGCAACAGCGCCGTGCTGCACTTGGACTCTGGGGACGAGATCTACGTCAAACTGGATGGCGGCAAAGCTCACGGAGGCAACAACAACAAGTACAGCACCTTCTCCGGCTTCATCTTATACCCCGACTAACTGCACAGGTCCACGGACAGAAAACATCACTGAAAACTGTTTCCATTCAAGTGTACGATCAATATGTTTCTCCTTTTTTTGACAATAGGTGCCACAGGCTTTCCTGCGACGGTGTGTTCTGTTTTTTTCAGTAAAAGACCTTTTTGTATGTGTTTTTTATTTAACTTTAACTCATTTGCTCTGCTGTCATCTTGGTAACAGAAAGCAGATGTTCCAGGTATTGAGGACATGCAGACCTGATGACCCATAAATGCTCTGAGCTGAGAAGAGCACAGAGGGTTCCTCAGGTCGTTTGAATTGAGGCGATCACATTTCTAAAATGCATCTTGGGTAATTAGACGGTACAGGCCTGGTCTGACTCATCAGATGCAGACTGTGGGTGTAAGGCTGCCATTGGACGACTGTTTCAGAGGTTATTCTCCTCCCCTTCTCTTTTCTCTTATCTGTGTGTTGCTCTTTGTAAGGGCACTGTTGCTGCATCCTGGTCAGGTGCTGCCCAAGATGAATGTGATTGGTGTATAACAACACAGACAAAGGGTGACAGAGGGTGCAGCCAGACTTTTCTCCTGCACCAAAACAGACCTGTGCAGGCCTGACTGACGATCTACAGGCTTGGAGGTTCTTGTAAAGCACTGTGTGTATTAACAGTGTGACTGATTTCAGGCTTGAATGACAAAATTATTTAAATTAAACAGTAAAATAAAATTCAAAACGCTGTTTGTAACCTAATCCTTCGTTTGAGAATGTGCACACTAGCATTTAAAATGAAGAATATTACTTCATTTTAATTCCCTCACAGGGATTTTATGCATTAAATTTGCATGTCAAGTTCAACACCAGTGAACTTTGACACAAAAATAAGTGCCACTGACCGATAGCAAACTATTTAAGGCACAAAAAACAATAAATCCAAAACACAGACAGCTGTCCAAGACTATTAGCTATTTTGCACAGTCCAGTCTTATTCTAAAAGATGTGGTTTGCAGAAAAATTATACGACACAATTCCACAAAAACGAAGCTTTTTTTTGAATGAAATGATGTAAAATCCTGAGATTAAACTGTCTAAGGGGAGGAAAACAGCACAGAACAGAGCAGAGGAGCCTGGAAAACTATGATGACTGACAAGTGTTAGCATGTTAGTGGTTAGCTTACCTGCTACGGTTCACAGATTAGTTTCTACGTCATCAAGCTTCTACGAGCAAACATTTCATAAAGATGCAGCCTCCTGGTGCAAACAGGCCTCTACAACTGTAACCTTAATACTGTGATTTACAGCCACATTATTTCTTTTCTTAATTCAGCCCAAAAGCAACAAAATGGTCAGCATTCATCACCCAACAGGAGCAGCTTAAACAGGCATATTTTCTTTCCATAATTCACAAGTTATGCACCTTAAACTGGATATGATGAGGTCAGAAAAAAGTATCAAGGATGACAGACTTCACACCTTAAACGCATCACTTAAGATGCAAAAGATCTGATCTATCACAGGCCATCTTGATCTCTGTTACAAGCCAAATCGTGGTGCTTTGAGTGATGTTCAGTGTTTCACAAAATAGCTCAATAACCACACATGACAGATAGAAATGGATGTTCTGCATCGATACTGAATAAGTTAATATTTTGTTCTCATATATGCAAATAAATATTGTTTGACAAAAAAAAATGGTTTGTGTGAAAATCTCTGATCAAGTTGATGCAATTTAACTCAATGACTCTTTTTCATTTTACATCTAAATAAACATGGAGGATATAAGAGGAGAATTAATCCAGTGATGATGCTGCTGCTGCTAAACTACAAGCATGTTTCACTGGCAAAAGATGCTCCAGTTGTTTGTTGTTTTTTGCACAATATAATGTCAGAGCTACATGTTTCTGCGAGCTGTGTGTCTGCTCACATTTTGTTTGTGCCTGAACGTGTTGCACTGCATCGCAGCCCACAGACTCTGGTTGGAGGGAACACAGTGCTGCTCTCCAGCTCGCAGGTTTCCAGGTGTCTCACTGGACGTCCTTTGCTTCTCTGTAGCTCGTAGACATTTTTAGTCAGTGACTTTGCAGAATGGCAAAGTCACTGACAAGTCATTCTGCTGTCATTAACACGAGGCTACTTATTTCAAGGGTTACACTGAAGTTATAACATTTTATTATATTACAAAAGTTGCCTGCTGTTGTTTGAGCAGTCTTGAGAGTAAATTCTACTTGTTGTAAATGCTCATCCAGCTTGTTTAAAATCCAGTCTGAAATGATAGCTTATGAATCAATTAGACAAAAAAATATACCAGAAACTACTTTTAGAATTAATAACCTTCTAATAAAATTGTTATCTTTTTGTTTTGGGCTGTTTTCTGGAAAAAACAGCTTTTTATAAGATGTCAACTCAGGCATTTTTTCTCTCGTTTGTGACATTTAAGAGACTAAAGAGAAAACAGACGAAGTGAGAAAACAAGTCGCAGACTCATGAATATGAATAAGGAAATTAAATATTAGTTAGAACACTGGTGCTAAGTATAATATTGATCTCACAGCAACAACCATTTCATCTCTAACTTTAGTTCTTTTATTCTGAAAGGCAGCAAAATGGCTTAGATGCAATAGAGACAAGACAGCAGACGTCATATAAACCTCATATTCAGACCTCATATGGTGACTTTGTTTGAGATAAAGTGAGGAAACAAATAAAACGCCTCACTCGCCTCTTCAGACCCCAAACCGGTCTGAAACTCGCAGCTGCCAGCTTCTGTGTTTCACTTTAAATTAACTTGTATTGAGATCCGCAAACGCTTCACCAGACTTAAATATTGCTGTAAACCTTCATTAAGATGATGGATGTTTGTGTGTGTGTGTGTGTGTTTTTTTCATCCCATCTTCTTTAGGAACACACACACACACACAAAACAGCTGTTTACACACCACTCCAGTCAATTTAAATGGAAATCATGGGAAACAAATATTAGCATGTCTGATTAGATAAACCTCTATTAAGGTGTTGACTTATTTTCCTGCACTCTGCAAACTGACTCGATCCTCCTCAGATGGGATCGTGTTTTTCTCGAGCTGCTCGCAGACAGAAAAGCACAACAAAACAAATGAGCAGGTAGATGGTTGTTTCCACTGTTTTATGATGAAAAATGCATAGTTTATGTTCATAGATGGACAAATCTTAGAATATATAAAACTAGCACATGAACACATCCCTAATTACCATTATACAGCACAGATTTTGTTTGTTTTTGTTTAATAAAAACTTGTAATATATATTTTTAAACTAGAAAAAGCCTGTGATAAAAAATGAAGTTTTTAGACTCAATTAACCCTTAAAAATCTAAGAAAATTTGATTGTCATGATTTATTTTGTAATTCTTTACCTTTTCTAGCAGTCAGCATCAAGTGTCATACATCATTAGATTCAGGAGAACTTCCAAGTTTCAGCCTTGACCATTTTAAAGTCCTAATTTTACATTTGTTTTGTTTGAGAATGCTAACCCTTAGCACTTTACAGCCGTTTTTCTTACCATTATTACGGGCAAACAAGCCATACGTGATACTCCTGTAAGGTTGAGGAGCTGCAGTTTGCATGACTTTTTTAAGCATGTTAATGCATGAGCGATTCAATAGTTACTAAATATTAAAAAATATAGTAATTTATAGCCACTGCTGGCTGTTTATGTGTTTGAGAATAAACGAAACCTGCACAGACTTGCTTCAGAGCTGCAGTACAAAATATCACTGGTTATTAGGGGTGTAAATCACCATTTTCATGACGATATGATACTATATCGATTCTTTGGACAACGATATGATATTTGCCGATATCACAAAGTCTGCCACAATTCAATTTCAATTCGATTCGATTCAGGGGCTTTCAATCAATTTAAGACGATATTATGTACACATTTAACACAGATCTACAGCACTGATCTACGGCAATGCTAACGCTAGCATGAAGGTCAATACCGTGTTTCTTTTTAAGGTGCCCGGCCAAGTTTGTCGTGTTTCCTGAGTATATTATCTCATAACGACATTTCTTGCATATTGCACGTGCTTTGTCTGTTGACCCGTCTTTCAAAAAAATATTGCCACACAGCTGACTTATTCCTAAGAGGGGAGTAAATCTCCTCATCCTCTTTACCTTGGCTGCTTGCCACTTGCATTGTTTGAATGCAATTGGGCAATTGGGCCCAATTGGGCAGAAACTGGGAAACTGGTATGCGGTCAGAATTTCAAAATAAAGGCTTATCTTAAAGGTGACGATATTTATCGATAGTTTGAGTTTCCATTAATTTGATTGGATCGTTGCTTAACCAATCAATATATCAATCCAGATCAATATATCGTTACACCGGTACTAATTATAAACATGCATATGTGTTAGCTATTTGTTTTAATACTTTGGTTGAAGCAGGTGAAGGGACGTTTCAGCCTGCTGTTAGTGTCTTATGTGATTTTATTGGATTTCTTGGTTGCTCTCCTGATTTAATGCACCTTCTTCAGCCTTGGAAACTGCATGTTCTTCCACTGATAAGACCAGTGTTTGGTCTTTGGGTCATAGCCGTATTCTACCAAAAACAGGATGATTAAATCGTAAAGAGCTGACAATCAGAAATATCTGCTTACATCTGGTGAGTTAGAAGGTTTTCTAGTAGCTCAAAAAAGAAAATCACATCTAAAAGGTTCAGAGACGAACAATTGATCCTTTCAAAGAGATGGTGAAGGTTTTTAAAGATGAACAAGGTCGCACACCCTTTAAGAGGCATCCAAGTGTTTTGCGTTATCACACGACTCCTTCGCTGGTGGAGATGATCGTTTCTGCGTCAGGTTCAGAAATGTGAAGTGATGATGTCACCAGCGGAGGCCGTTTAAACGGTTTAAAGATCAAAGCGTGATGGCCTTGTAAAGACTCGCTCGGCCCCCGCAGCAGACACATTTAGGATGAAAAGTGGAGCTGCTGACACCAACTGAGACATCAACAGCAGTACGTGTCACCGGCTGCCAGACGGATGCTCACACACACACACACACTCACATTCACACACACATATAACAACAGGATAGATGATCAGGCTGATCCATTCCCCACGTCTGCTGTGACAGTGAGGGATTGCTGAGTGACACACACAGTGGTGAAATTCTCTGATGGATGAGATATATGTGGGACAAGGCCTCACACACACACACACACACGCACACATTCACACATTCACAGATACACAAACACACAGATAGCGTTTTGCAGGATGCAGCCTGACAGGCAGCTGAGCAACAGGCATCGTATTGGAGTAATGACAGCATGTGTCGCCAGGCACTCTGACAGCTGAGCTCAGCCAGGTTTTACACATGTGTTTGTGTGTTATTGTGTGTGTGTGTGTTGCCTTTTGTTCAAGCCACCGCCACGAGGGTAAACTATGATCTTTCTGATTGAAACCCGGAAATGTAATAATGGAGTTTACGGGGCCAAAACATGCTCAGGCTCAGTTGATTTCAGCGAGTGTCTGGCTGCTGAATCGATGTGAGAAATTTCGTCTGACAAGCTCTCGGCTCAGGCAGCCAATCATCGGGACGTTTTTAAAACCTCTCGTCATCCTTTCACTCTGCTGAGGATTGATCCACGATCATGCCTCAGATGCAAATGCCAGCCTTGCATGAGGAAAATATAAAAGAGGGACATCTGAAGGGACCCGCAGAGAGAGAAAAAGCCCCGAAATGAGAAAATATCACCAAAAACTGACACCTTAAAAACCTTCTGCTTATCTTCCTCTAATGTTTGTGTTGAGTTTTATTCAAGCTGCTGCTCACAAACCTAACAGCGGGTAAAGAAAACAGAGAGGAGATTAAAATGAAAAGGAAGTGCTTTAAAGATTCAACTGTCTGACTGTCTGACAGGAAGCTTAAGCCTTATTTTATCATTTGTATGTTGAATACAATGTCTCTATAGGGAGTGTATGAAAATTATAAGATGATTTGCATTTAATTGAATTTTATTTGTATTTTATTTTTAAAATCAATTCGGTACTGTAATCCCCAGCTCGCTTTGGTCGGGCTTGGAGGATGTGTTCAGTCCTGGCTCACCTGTGATTGCACGCTCAGTCAACTAATATGACAACTAGCTGCACAGCTAACTGAGCTAACGAGCTAATAGCAGCTACTAGCTACAGGAAAGAGTACACTGAGGGATTACACTGGTTTTATGTTCAGCTGGAAATGTGCATATGTTTTCAAACAAATCAGCCAAATGCTTTTACATATATTCTATAATTTATTGCTGTTTTTTGTTATTTATGCCAGTGTAAGGCATCCATACAACACATGACATAACAGTCAGGTCAGCTGTTTTTGTCCTAGAGGTCTGAGCCTAAACAACACAAACAAAACCGACGCTGAGACACTGATACAAGCTCATTTCTCCTCTCAGTCTTACGATTCATGTGCTGGATAATGATTCAGCCAAATGCTGACTCACTTCATCTGTCAGGCTGCACTCTGAAAATTACATATCTTTTGTGGTTTAATCGGCCAAATGAGGGAAAAAAAAGGAAAAAAAGCAGGAAACAGTGAAGGGATAAAAAAGATTGTTTGTTCATAGAAGTAAATTAAAGAATACAAAAAGACAACCGAATGAACTCCTCTGAGGTTTTGACTTAAAGTTAAGATTATTTAATATATGATGTAACGTTGTGGCTGCTGATGCAAAGACAATAAGCTTTCAGGTTCATGAACATGCTGCACATGTTTCTCCAGCTTTATTCTGCTGTATGTCAGTGGCAGAGTCTGTTTCACCTTCTTCAGAGTCACTGAAATGCACCGTGATTGTCACTGTTTGATATCAGTGCCACAGTTTATTATTGCAGATGAAACTTTTAAAAGGAGATAAACCTTAACAGCTGCAGTTAAAGCAACAATGTTAATAATGAGCTGCTCTTTTAAGTAATTTTCTATGCAAAAAAAATGCCAAAAAGGTTTAGATATTAGCTGGTTTATGATTTTCTTTAATAAAACACTAAATTTATTTGGATTTTAACCATAAATTTGACCAAAAAGAAAACATCTTAATGGGTCATATTAGGCTCTAAAGAAAATGCAATGGAATTTTTTACTGTTTTTTTGACAATTTTTTGGCCAAAAACTAAGAAACTAGTCAAGAAAACGATCAGCAGGTTATTGATAATGCAAACAGTCATTAGCTCCACAGCTGTTTCAGTAATTTCATTTTATTTGCAAAATATGAACAATATCTTAGACTGAGTTTTACCAATTTTGTGTGTCTTTTCTGTCTTTGTGAGGTCATTTGATCTTTTAACAGTCAGAAATATGAGACTTTACATTCTTGCACAGAGATGATTTGCAGGAAGGCAGCAAAATGCCACAACTGTCAGAAACACATCTCTGTCTTGTTCTTGAGGCCGGGTGATAACGAGAGGCTAAAAGAGACGACGAGGAGATCAATCACACACACACACACTCACACACACACACATTATCCTGTCAGCCATCACCAGTTCCTCCCTCCTCCTGACTTCTCCTCACCCGTTCATATTACCATTATTTACGTCCTGCCTCCTCCCTCAGCTTGTCGTGACAGACGGGAGTTTAGGAGCTTTTAAAATAGTTCCTCCATCCACCAACCACCTCATACAGGAGCTCATTTGTTGCTCATTTTAATTTCTTCCTGAAACACTTTTTCAGTCGTCCTGTTAATGTGGAGCAGACAGCATGTTGTGTTATAATGAAATTCACTTCATCTTTGCTTTGTAAAGAAAAAACACAGTCATGTATCTTAACTCGTTGGGCAAAATGTAGCTTAAGTTTCTGTTACTTATCAGCAAATGTTAGCATGCTAACACCTTAAATTGAAATGCTTCACAGATAATAGTAAATTTGACCTGCAGAGCATTAAACTTTTGCTTGTTAGCATGCTGTCTTTAGCATTTAGCTCAAATAACTGCTGTGCCTTTGTGCAGCCTCATGTGGCTGTTAGCAAAGCTGTAAACTCTTTCTTATATTACTGCATCATGTTGCAGATTTGTGATTGGATTTATGACATTATTGAAACTTGTTGCTTACTTTTAAGCAGAGACAGAGTGTAGAAATTACACATCTCTTCTACCTGGACAGCTCAGATATACATTTTAACAGCCGGTTCATTCAGATGTGCCGCTGCTTTGTTAGAATTTCCTTAATATTACTCAAATTACGACTTATCCGAGATATTATTAATTTATCACCGTGTCTCTGAGGAGGTTTGTGTTATTCCCTGTCATGCAATCTGTCATTTTTGAATATAGGGGGTGTAAAGGTTAAGGAAATAAGTCATTGGAGCAGGCGACTTTTATTGTTATGAAGCCAATGAGGACTATATCTTTCATCTCTCCTCTGGCTGATGACAGTGACAGGCGAGGATGCCGGATGAGAGGGACGATCCTCTGAGAGTCGACTGAAAGGTTAGAGTGGCCCCAAGCAGCATGGCTGATGAGGACACACACACACACACACACACACACACACACACACACACACACATGCTGAGACCCCTTCAGTCACGCTTACATTTGATACTGCAAACGCCTTGATGTTTGTCATGAAACAGACCGTAAAAACCCATGTTAGAGGTTTATCAGGAAACAGGTTTGAAAATCACATAATAATCATGTATATATTACATGAAAAGACACATAAGCTCATAATTTGGCTCTATGATGGCGTGTTAGCACTGCACTTCTATTATTTTCCCAGGTGTACAACCATCATTGTGCTTTTTTTGCCCTCTGATTTGCCTTTGAAGGCCCAGTACATGGAGTTTTGTTGGATACAATAGCTGTTTTCATTCATTTTTAATCACCTGTTAATAAAAATCATGTTTTCTTTACATCAGAATGAGCTCTTAATATCTACAGAGTCACGCTGAGTTCACTGTGTTGCACCACCATGTTTCTAAAGGAGCCCAGAATGGACAAATCAGACACTGACTCTAATTAAGACCTTTCCTGTTTTATGCAAGGCTTTATTCTGTCTGGACCATGAACGTCTGTACAGAATTTCTTGACCACCTATTTAATTTTCTTACCAACAGTGTGGCTAAAAGCACGTCTACATTTCTGCTTAGTATCAACAGCATCGAGCGAGATGGGTAACTCTGTTAACACAAAGCCAGCAAAGTGTTTGCATCGATTTAATTTGCCAATTACCAGACGGGGCCCATTTATCATCACTTTAAGCTTTCACAAACTTCTCAGCGAGACTTAATAAGACTAAGGAGCGATCTGTCCCCTTCCCCTCATTACCACTCAAAGAGATCCACCGAAGCTTAATTATTTATCTGCATTAATATCCCTTCAATAATTAATGGCAGGTGAGTGGGTGTGTATGTGTGAGAAGGCCAAAGATCAGCCCTCCTTTACCTCAGCCTCACTGCTGATTAATGGATGAGGGAGAGGAGCCCTTCATGTATTATTACTGCAGAGAGCCTGAACCTTGCAGAGAGAGAGAAAGACAGATGGAAAGAAAGAAAGAAAGAGAGAGGCAGAGAGAGCAGAAAGTCAGTGAATGATAATCATCGTTTAGTATGCAAACTCTGTACATTGGTGGCATTTAATATTTCAGGGGGCCCTGTATGGCAGGAAGTGATGGGATTGAGAGACTCAACATTGAGAATTCATCCTTGTTTGTGATGACTGTTTGACATTTGTCTCACATCACCACAAATCTGCGGAAATTTGACACCCGTGGCACTAAATTGTGAAATGTCAAACAATATTAACTTGGAAAAAAGCAGCTAAATTCATCTCATTTCAGTCTTGTGCTGCTGTTTGTCAGTCTGGTTTTATAGCATCATTGCTGCAGTAAATTGGAAGAATTGAGATATTTGACATTATAACTTTAAAATTGTTAAACCGAGTTATTTGTTATCCTTCTTTGTTTGTTTTATTGGTTTTGTTGGCTTTTATGGAGGAACAAAAATATCTGCAAATAAGCCCAATTATCCTGTTTGCATGTCATAATTTCCACTGATTATCTGTTTTTTGTTTACTTCTTTATTTTATGTTGATTTTCCTGCACAGCTGCAAAAAAAGGTTGGTTCAACATTCAAAATCATTTCCTTGCATCACTCATTTAATTTCAGCAGCTTTACTCTGACATCTACTGGAAAAATAGAGTATTACAAGGAAAAACACCTCATAAACTTTATGTAATACAGCTATATGGATGTTTGTATATAAACAGCAATAGAAATGTACATTCTTTGTGTGACTCAAGGTCCATTTTATTAGCAAAAGTATTATTTTAAAACTAAGCCTTACCCCTCGATACCCACGGTCTATTTTTATTTAATATTTGAATTTAATAATAAATAAAACATGGTTGTCAATTGAAAATGATGGGGAACATTTCTTTCCACAGACTCGTTGTTTCATTACTCTGTGTGTTGTTGCCTCTTAGACTAAAAACATCAGGTCTGAAGTGACACACAGGTAAAAAAATATGCCACTTACACATCACAGCCACTAGATGTCATCACAGTCCTGTACTTGCCATTGAGTTTCTGGTTTTCCAGGTTTGGATTTTTGAACCTGTTTTTATGCTAAGATCAAGTCTTAAGCTTACACTTTATCTATATCAAGCACCTGAATTTGATCAGAATTAAATTAATAGATTAATTGAGAACGTCCTCTTGTCTTTACATTGGTATATCTAAGAATTAAAACTTAAACTTACTGCATTTTCTACATCTTTACTCATTTGGAAATACATCAAAGCTCATAAAAAGAACCTTGCGAGCTGATAAAAACAATTTTAAGAGACTGTATTTTGCTATTTGAATTGGATTAGCGTGACTGAAAAATCATTTATTTCTCATTTCGTCCACCAGGTGGCAGCACGAGTGTATGTCTGCAGCACTTTGAGAGAGGCTCTATTCAATCCTCCACAACTTTGCTGAAAGTATCACACGTTATTTAAACATCTGAACGTTGAAACATTTTTCGTCCACCTGACGAGGTTAAGAGGAGTTTTTTTAAAGCAAAATGACCAAGTTTATTTAAAGAGGAAGCAAAACAACAACACTGAGGGTCTTTCAGAGGACTTAAGATGACAAGAGATTTAGGTTGAGCTGCTATAAAAAAAAGTTGTTGTTGTGGAAATAAACATATTGCTGATTAAATGTGTAGTTCTTGAATGTGACAAATAAATTCTGTTTTGATCATATTTGAAAGTCCAGGATTTACAGTTTAAATTAAAGTAAATATTTCATTACTTTCTATAATACTTTTATGATGACGGTGTTGCCTCAGTTTCAGTGTCTTTAACAGAGCAAAGAGCGAAATATTAAACTCAGCTGTTCTGGATCATAAAAAGAAAATTTACTCATTTGTTTTTAAATCTGATGCATATATTTAACACTATCTGTATATTACTGGACTGATTGGAGGTTTGTTTTTTATTAGGATGTTGATTATTTTTCCATACTAAAAGCTCATACAGACATCTGTATGTCTCTACACAACATGTTTACATTCACTTACCTTCTGGTATTACCTTTGATAGGACGAACAGGCTACATCTGTTTTATTTTTAGACTAAGTAATATTTTTTCCAAATAAAAACAACTTTTAACAAACGTTTAACATCCAAATAATCTTCATAAAAACCGCAAAAGCTGATCATTGTAGGACAAAAATACAATGAGGTAATTAGATTAATTAAAGGTATTTGGAGGCAAATACTTTGCGCGGTGTCACACGAGTGTTGGGTGTTTGAAACACCTAAAATACATGACGTGCTTATCTTTATAGGCCTGTAATTTTTACGAGGTAGGCCTACAAAATAGTCCAGATAACAAGCCAGAGTGAAAGCAAATACAAAAACCAAATCTCAGGCGGAATAAAGACGATAAATCAATTGTAGAAAACACTGCAGTTATAGTACACATTTTCCTTTATTTGGCGTTGGTGCGATATTGTTTCATTTATTCTTCCACACTGAAAGGAAATAATCAAGTGAGGCGCCTAAAACGTCAAGACATGATTTTCTTTTTCTACACAGCCGTTCTGGTGCAGCCTGCACATCCTGTCATGCCTTTACTTCAGACAGCTTTTCAACCAGGGTCTCACTTTCATCATACCCCGCGTGCACGATAGGTGTGTGTGTGTGTGTGCGCGCGTGAAGCACCTCCAGTATATAGGCTACTCAATAAAACCGGGGCTGCGATCCGTCAGTGCATTTATCATCCTATTAAGGCGACAAATCCGGCTCCCAATACATGAAAGGTAAAATGAATTACCAACGTTAAGCCGTCAATAAAGTCATTTCTGTAAATGGTGTCTCCGAGGGCCCTCGCTATTATTCAACAAGCTTTATCAGCACCTTGGAAATTACGTGGCTTGTAGCGCGGCCCCTGCTTCACTTTGATTAAGGGCCCTGCCAGGGACCGGTGACAGCGCTTTTGACTCGGGTTTTATTCAGCTCGCTCGCCGTGATGAACACCGGGCTGATCGGGCAGAATGAAGACTAATTAAAAGCTATAAATTATCTTTTGCAGCCTCTCTCAAGGAGCCTCTCTTTGCGGCGCCAGATAAGAGCAGACTGAGTGCTCATTTACCCACAATGGCGCTGCGGCTAAACAGCATATTGATACTGTCCTAATTGGAATTTAATTAAGTAGCCATGGCTTCCCACTCCGGCCTGTGGGATAAAGATTTCACTGCGGCGGTGTTAAACATCAACACGTCCAATGCTGTTGCTATTATGATTATTAATATTATTATTTCAATTCGCCAATTAGAGCCTGATGGCAATTTTATTCTCATTCTGGAGATTTTACAAAAACAACCGTGCAGGCCCATTAGGCCTATCGGGACACTTTCCTTATGGTGTTTATGAACTGAAAACTTATGAGGTGGATACGAATACGAGTATAAAGTGTTGTTTTATCCTGGTGCATGCAAAAAAGGTTGTCCGTATTGCGGATTTTTGAATCACTGGTGTTGCCTAAATGCGTCACGCAGAGGATGCGGAAAAATGCAAATAATTACCAAACAAATCAAAGAAAATGCAAATTAAATACAAATAAAAAAGACCAAACAGGCAAATTTAGAAAGGCATGCTGTCAAGAATTACTAAGATGTATCAGTAACCAAAGTTTTTTTTTTCTATTTCCCTTTAAATTTTTAAAATAGCAACGCTTAATTTACACATGACCTTAATTTTAGACACATTTAGGCTAATTGATTGTGTTAGGAGGCAAAAATAAAAAGGAGAAGAGTCGAAGTCTGTAAAAAGATATTTCACATTATTCAGAGAAGCAAAACACCTGCCTAACAATTCAATGTAAGGTGAACTGCCCTCAAATTTAAATTCTCATGATCATTTTATTTAAATTGTGTTGTTTTTCTTGAAAATAAATCCCACATAAACATAAAAGTAAATAATAGTCATTAAAATCCTAAACATCATTCAGTAAAGTTCCTTTAAATGAAACAAACATGCTGCCTGTGTTTCTCACTTACATTTGTAACGGGAGCTTTCACAATGTTGTTTTTGTTTTGCTGTGTACATGTGTACGCACGTGCGCTAAAAAAAATATCGATCGAACTACGCGCGGGCTTCGAGTGCGCGCGCGCCTGTTCGCGGCGCATCCCGTGCGCTAATTGGATGTCGTCAATTGTGACAGGGACGATCCGAGCACCCGATTGGTCCGCTGCACGTGTGTACGCGCACACGTGCTTCCGGCTGGGTGTAAGAGAAAGAAAAAACACACACACACACACACTCACGGGGGGAGATAACGGTTTTAGGAGAGTTTAGGAAGAGCGAATACACAGATATTATGCTGCACCGGGGAGAGGCAGGGACTCTGGTTATAACGGGGAGCCGTTCGCTATGCCAGGTCTCGGACGGCTTTTAGGAGACGACATGTCGCCGCTGTAGGTGATATTTTAAAAAAATAATAACACAGGTATTTATTCGTTTTATTCCAGCGAGAGACAGCTTGTTTTTACATGCTGGTCGTCTAAATTGGATACCAAAAAAGGGGGGCGGGAGAGCGAGCAACAAGTGGAGTTTGGCGTGGAGAGGCCGAAAATTTCTCACCGTCGCCAGCTATGGAAGAGAAGAAGGAGCCCAGCAGCGGCCGGGACTCGACCGAGGAGGAGAGCATGTCCCTGTCGCCGAACCTCCCATCCCCTCCTATGATTTTACCCCACCAAGCCGCCCAGCAGGCCCACAGAACCACGAACTTTTTCATAGACAACATCCTCCGGCCGGACTTCGGCTGCAGAAAGGAGCCGAGCTACCGCGACCGGAGTCAGACGCCCGGCAGGGAAAACGTCAACCCGCTGGGAGTGAGGCCGCCGCACGCCGGCAGCCTCTGCCTGGACTCCAACTGCAGCAGCGACAGCTCCTCTTCGTCGCCCTCCTCCTCTTCGTCCACGTCCTCCTCGCCTTCGTCCAAGCAGAACTCGTCGAAACAAGGCGAACCGGCGAGCAACGGGACTGGCAGATACGCAGACAGCCCCTCGTCAATTATGGTTATGAGTGGCAGCAATGGAGGGTCTCCGCCCAACACGAAAGAAAGCCAGCCGCTGTTGTGGCCCGCTTGGGTTTACTGTACGCGGTACTCGGACCGACCGTCATCTGGTAAGACGCTAGTAGTCCCCGAATGAAGCCGTCCGGGGTGTTTGAGCGTTGGCTTACTTTCCCGTCCTCTTACACGGTGAAATATTTGCTTTAAAAATATTTGTCCACCTACAAGTTATTCGTATGAGAAGCATATATAAGTTTGGCATGATTTTAACTTGATTTTAACTCAGCAAACCGAGATTTTTCCGTATCATGGATTTTAGAATAAAACACGCCTATTAGGCTGATAATAAAAACGATTATGCACATATAAATACACTGTAGCCTACAGGGAAAGCATGAGATTACTTAACTAATCAAAATAACTAAAAATTATTTTCGTTACACCTCTCTTTCCTTCACACACACAGTCACACACAGGTCGAATCATAATAATGCTTCATTATAGTTACAGTATTTAATATTTATTACAGGTATTTATAATGGACAAGTAATTCAGTGTCTAATCCAATCACTTCATGCTTAAATGTTTTTCTCTAATAAATATAACATTAGGACTCCATGTCTTATGTACATTAGTCTGTTTATGTTCATTGAAAAAAGTATTGAAGTTATTTTGACCTTCCTTTCTCCGTTAGCATGGACAGCATATGTTCACATATTCGAAGGTTATATTTAAGGTCAATATTAAAGCTAAACTCGTAGGATAAGGAGGCTTCATAAATTAGGTTCTGCATGAAGAACATTTCATGGTTTAAATGCCACTGTTGTGAAATATTTTAGAGGATCTATCGCACCAAAACATATAGGACTTCTACGATAAATTAAATACAGATCCGATTACTCAAATGTTCTATCAGTATGAATTTTTAAAAGCCCCATACCGTCAGATTTAAAAACAAAAGAGAAAGAAGGATTTTATTCAAGAGATTTTATTTTTTCTCAGTTATATGACGTGAATAAAAGCATGCCAGATAAACGTTTATTTTAATTTCCAGCGTTTAAATGGGTTTTCTCTACTTTAAAAAATTATAATAAATAATGGTGATGTACTGATGGTTGAGCAGAATCTCCTCCACTATTCTGCTTTATTTAAAAAAAAATAATAACAAGGGTATATAAGAGGAGTTTAGCTATTATGAGAGGAAGCCTCAACCCACTGAGTTTTTCAATTTAATTTTCAAATTCTTTCGCCTTTTAACCTGAACTGACCACACAGCTCAGTGTGATTCATTCACAAACAGCTGGAAGGCTTAAAATGATGCATAAGCTTGTATTTAACAGCTGAAATAGAAAATAATACGTTCTTATATAAAAATCTCATCCTGATATTGAAAAATAACTTCAGAACACAAAATTATATCAGGAATATTTTGGAAACGAATTACGAAGAATAATGTACAGTTAGGTTGTTTAAAAAGCAACTTTTTCAGTTGTGTTCAATGTCTCTCTGATTTTAAGGATTTTAAAGGTTGTGTAATTTTAATGGTGACGATAGTGATGAAGGTCAAAGGCCCTCACGCTACTTTTCAATTTGTCTTACTTATTTTTTTACTTTTCTTGGCCTAAACGGTAAAATTGTGATGTTTATTCTTCTTCTTTTAGTCCTTATTTATATGTTTGTTAATATTTAAATGAAAATGTAACAGTCATGTCTGCACGATGCGTTCACTGCGTGCAGCGTCTCTACCTCATCGCTTCCCTTTGCAATGCAGACAGTTAGCTTAACTACAGCTTGTAATGACAGTATGCGCTATAATGCGTTGGCTATCCCACGTTTAACATATAAAATGTGCCTTTTTGAGGTTTATTTGATGCGTGCATCTCGTCCAGATGTGTCCTCACGTCGTCACAGCGCTCCATATATGATGAAGTAATCACGGGCCTGGATGGACTCCACTAGTTGTACAACAGGATTTTGGAGTTTTTTTGCAGTAAAATCCGCAGTGATCTGGACCCGCAAAGTCTGCAGGGGGACTCTTGTCAAAAGCAACTTATTTTCTATGAGCCGTGGCAGCGAGTTGCTGCTTGTTTTGGCGAGCAAACATGTCAGATGTCACAGGCCTGTTTGAGACTCCACACAAAGGAAGGCCTGCCTGGATGTAATGTACCGGATCCAGACACCAAAACCTGCAAACATGTTTATATTCCCTATAAAAGCAGCAGGAGACTTGTACTTCACTTCCAGTTTCTTTAACATCCCTCGGCCGTTTCCCTTGACGACAAACTTCACTTTTAAAACTAAATTTTTAAGCGTGATCACTACAGAAAAATCCTAATAACATCTATGATTCTGTTTTTTTTAAATACATTCAAGTATGAACACACTTATGTGACCTAAAGAAACTAAATCCATTATCAGTTAATACCAAACCCATATATTAATATGAATTAATAATCATTCTTCTGGCTTAGTGAGACATTAACAATTAATCATAGGCTACTAGCTAATATATATTTGATTTTATTGATTAAAAAAAGAAAGATCTATTTAAATTACTATAATATGCCTTTCTTTCAAGTGATGTTATTGTCTATAGACACCGCCAAGCTGCTTCAATGAGCAGCCAAGCAGGAGTGTATTTATTGTGTTGTAAAGGTCACATATAGCTGCATTATCGTATTGTGAACGCTGATTATAACTAATCTTGGTTTTGGGACCAATAATGTGACTTTAAATGAACCCAGTGAACCCAAACTGAAAGCACTGAGGCTTTTTGTGGCAGTGAAGGCAATTTGATTTTTTTTTTTTTTTTAAAGGAGAGAGCATTCAGGACAGTATTCAGTTGTTTACGCTCTGATCGGATCATTCATATCAGGACAGTTTGGTGACCTACATTTGATCATATTGAACAGACAGTAAGGCGCAATCATCGCTCATCAGTGGGACGCTTCGTCAATACGCGCAGGAGATTTGATGTTAAAGCCTGTTTATCTGTGTGACACTGTGCTCGTGGTTCAGTAGTAGAATAAAATACTTTATTTTTCCACTGTTGTTTCCACACCAGGCCCGAGGACACGGAAACTGAAAAAGAAGAAGAACAGCAAGGAGGACAAGCGGCCCAGGACAGCGTTCACGGCCGAGCAGCTGCAGAGACTGAAAAACGAGTTCCAGGCCAACCGGTACATAACGGAGCAACGGAGACAGTCTCTGGCCCAGGAACTCAACCTGAACGAGTCCCAAATTAAAATCTGGTTCCAGAATAAGAGGGCCAAGATTAAAAAGGCCACCGGCTACAAGAACGGCCTGGCCCTGCAGCTCATGGCCCAAGGACTGTACAACCATTCAACGACCACCGTGCAGGAGGACAAGGAGGAGAGTGAATGAGGGGCCCGGACACTTCCCCTGCTGGGGGGCCGCCACCTGACTCTTTTGGCTTTTGGAGATAATTAACAACAACAACAACAAAAAAAAAATGAATGAAAGAACTGGAAGTGGAGGGGAAACGCTATTTAAAAAGAAAAAAAAAACAAAAACAAAACACAGATTTCTGTTTTATGGTGACAGTATATGGACATAATTATATAAAATGAACGATCGTTATGAAAGTTTATATAGCCACACAGTTATCATGTTGTATACAGTAGACCTATATTTAATTTCTCATCTCTCATCCGGTTCTTTTCAGTCTGTTCTCATCGGTTTTTTATGATGTCTAATTGGCTCTAGGTTTTTTTGTTGACCCCCCCCCCCCCCCCATCCCCCCCTCCTGCCCCCCCACCCCATAGTTGCGCCACATTATCCTTCAACACATCAGCCCGCAGACTCAAACAAGCCAAAGATTTTAATATGTTCACATGTAGTCTGAAATAAAGAAAGAGAACGGTAGATGGATGGACTACTTTTTTCTTTCTGTCACTCGTTTCCGCAGAAACTGGAGCAAAAAAGCGTTTAACCACGTTATTTTTGAGGATAAAGAACACTGAAACCCTTTGTTTTATGAAGTTCATTAAGAGTTTTAAAATCCTAACGGGAATTAAGACGGAAAAAATATAAAACAGGGTGTTAAACCATTATTATTATTATTATTATTATTATTATTATTATTATTATTATTATTATTATTATTATTTCGTTACTTAACGAGCAACGAGCATGGATTTAACGGACCTTCTTATTATCCTAAAAAAAATGGCCTTTTGAACATAAAACAAGGAGACTATAAAAATAGGGAACATATAATTCACGAGAAATTTAAAGGAGCAAACCGTCTGTTAATAACAGTCTTTTGTGTCTTTATGAATATGGTTGTACTTTTATTAATTACTTGAATTTTTTATTATTTTGATATATGAGAGAGGTGATGGAAAAGGACTAAAATACAAAAAGAAAGCGACTGCACACACACACACACACACACACACACACAGTTCCTGTTTCACAGTTCATCTTTCACTATAATCAGACACTGCTTGTTTCTACTGAATGTATAACATTTCACCTATTAATCTATTCTTAGCATTTTACAAGATTTAACATCTCTGCTGCACTTTCACTCAGAGACACTTTTGTTGGAGCCTCAATCGAATTAATACATTTATGGTGTAAATCTGTCAGAGCGCTGAGTCGTCTCAGTCTTCTGCTTTAAGGAGAAACACATCTTTCCTGCTTTTGGCCTGTTTGGCCTCATGTGACCTCAGGTTCAGGTTTGATAGAGCCCGGCTGTGAACTCTGTGACATGGCGTGTGTGTGTTTGGATGTCTGTGTGTGTGTGTGTGTGTGTGTGTGTGTGTGTGTGTGAGACTTAAGGTCAGCCAGAACAGACAAAGTGAAGTGTCTCTGCATGAATTTGTCAGATTATGTAAAAGTTGTTTGCATCGTTCAGCTGTTATTGATCACTTCAGCAGAGGATGGCACGTTTTGGTTTTTTTAAAAGGACATTTGAGGGAAAAATTAAGTAAATTAAGACCCAAACATTTACCTAATTTTAATTTTACTGGTGTAAAACTGCCCCTTTAATGCCCATAAAAGTCAACAATGTGACAGAGGAGAAACATACAGTATTAACTGTGAGTCTCAGACTGATGTAAGTTAGAATAAGGTGAGATCTTTTAAATGAAAGGGCAGAATATTTCTTATTATTTAAACTATTTGAAATAAATTATTTAATCGATTAGTATTTTATAAAAATATGCACATAACTGTTGTTAACAACCAAAACAACTCAATGATCCACCTTTAGGCATGTTTTTTCTCCTGATTTCTGCCTTATTCTTCCTTTCTGACTTTCTAACAGCTTTTCTTAAATAATTTAGGAGTGATTTTATTGTTTTTTTTTAACTTACTCTTCTATTTTCCAGTTTTGTTTAGTAAAGTTTACACTTTTTCTGACCAATATTAAGAAGGTGTAATTCTGCTCTTTTTAAGGCCAAAAATGTAGCTTCTAAAATGTCCCCACGTGTAAATATGAACATATTTTATATGAGAACGACCAGTCAGGTCAGCATTTACTTTTAAAGCTCTCAGTGTTTCTCGAGCGTTTTCTTGCCAAAATCTATTTTTCCAACACACAGACCCATAAACAGGCTTTTTATTTACTTAATGAAAAAAACAAATTCATCAGAGGACGTTTTTGTAATGGTAGCACTCAGCCAAATCTGACATGCACGGCTTTGCTCCAAACCAACAGACTTGCGTGATTTATATTATTTCTATTTGTTCCGTCGCTTATATACAACTGATCGAGGGTGGGATTATTTAATTAAGAGCTAACAAGCCTGCAGAGGTCTGCAGCGGAGGAGTTCACGGCCTCCGCGTTTCAGGCTTTTTAATTATTTCAAGTGCCGCTGTGTTTGTGTTCAGCTCTGCCTATAGAGCAGAGATTTAATAAGCGCACAGCATAGCGTGTTAATAATTGATTTCAATAATGACGAGCAGGGACTCGCTGTTAGTGTATATGCAGGTTATCCTGCAGGTTTCTGATTTCATTAGCGCTTCATCTTTAAAAAAAATGACCTTATTAATTTATGTGGCGTATTTATGAAGATGCGCAGGCTTCAGAGTGTTTGTGCAAACAATAATGAGTCCAAAATTGAATTGCATTGTATTTTGCTTTTAAGAAAAAAGCTTTAATCGCAAAAAGTGAGCGAAATTGGCTGTAAAATAGGCAAAAAAACGATGTTTGCAATAAAACGCTATATCTAATTATTATTAAATTAGTTTATATTCTTGTTTTTCTTTTAAGGGCAGCAGCTCTGGTGCAGGTCAGCTGTCTCAGGCTGTCAGGTCTCCCTGCAGCATCTCCTCAGTAAAAGCCTCCAGGGGTCCTTGCAGGGGATTCCTGGGGGTCTGTGACAATATTAGGAATAATTTAATGTCACAATTCACTGACATTTATGAATAAATATTCATAGAAACTGACAAGAAATCTAATTTACTCTAAAAATGATCAAATGGGTTTTATTTTGTGGGTGTAATGTGTTTGGTTATTCCACAGAAAGCGCTGGTTTTCATATCCTAGAGCCCCCAAAAGTATTTTAAATCAGCTACTTCACTGCATCTTCTTGTCTTTAGGAATTAAATAAGGGATTGTCAATATGTTTAGAAAACACACTCACAACAAATGTGTTTCCCAAGCCAGTCGTTTTGCCATCTGGCCTGCATGTGTGAACAGAGGTGAAGAGGCTGCCTGGATCTTCACGGTCAGCTAACCCTGCAGCTCTAATATTATAATGATAGTTTCATTCCCCGCTGTGAATGCGGAAGAGGATCCTGTGACAATGTATTTAAAATTCATACAATTATGAAACAGCGAGAGGATTTCTCTCTGCCCCCTCCCACCTTGTCATTTAGGAAGCCGAGGGTTTATCTGTAAAACAAAGAAAAGCCAGGGATCGTTTGCATAGTTAGCATAGTCTGCCTCGCAGGCACAATATGGATTTAATTTATATGCAAATGAAAGCAATAAAAGGAGAATACACACTGGAAATCTCTGCCGTTTAAAGGGGAGAGAGTTGGATTCAGAGCAGGTAGCACACATGCACAAAACAGAGAATTATCAGCATCAGCCAAGAACAATGTTATATAACATCCAGAAGCTGCAGCAAAGATTGCACTGCTGTATCATCCATGCATCACTGCAAAGCATAAAATAAATCTTTTATTGGTAGGAAAGTTACATTCATGAGCCACAAAATGCAGCAAACGAGATCAAAGGCTCACACAGACACACACACACACACACACTGCACTCCAATAAAGCTTATAAAATATGATCAAACCATCCAACAGCGTATAAAGTAGTTATTAGCCCACTACAACATGAAAATGACTCCCATATGTGAAGCTTTTGTCATAAAACAAAATAATACAATAGGCATTATAAATTAGCATTTTCAAAGGCTCTGTCTGCATTATGAGACACTTTACTTCCTGGTCAAAGCTCTGAACTTTTACTTGTTGAGGCCTAAAATTCTTAATGCAGGACTCTAGGCTTCCTTTTTAGTAATATTAGAAGTAAAAACTAATCTTCCTACTTCAATTTTTATGTTAATAATTATATTTCCATGTATTATTTAGGCTATATAGTAAAGATAAGCCATTTCTTTGGGGTAAATTGATATTAAAAGTTTAATAATATGCATAAATCGAAAAGAAGTGACAATATAGATCAGAGCTCATTTGTATATTTATCTGCATGGTGATTATTTGCAGCTAAAGTTAAAGTTTTTCTATCTGCTGCTATAAAATCTACACTTAACCTTAACATTGCATGTGTTTTTCTCCAGCTGTAACATTATTTGAGATATGCAGAGGTTTGCACAGAGCACAAACTAGGGTCTCTTGCAGAAACATGAAGGCTAACCACCTGTCATTCAAACGAGGGTGGGCCTCATGCAAATGAAGTGTTAAGAGTGTTGTTTATTTTGTGTGATCCACGCTGCTGGAAAATACATGTCGACATGCAGAAAGAAAAGCTTTTTCTCTGATAAACAATTATGGCTACAGAGACAATGATAGGCTACACACACGCACACACACACACACACACAGCGAAATGCTCCCATGCAGAGACATACAAGCATGTGCAAAGAGGCAGGAAAAGAGACCCTGGGCTTACACACAGACCCATTTAAAGAGCTCCTTAGATCAGTACGCTGTGACGACGGTGGTGCTCAGCAGAGAAGTTCAGAGTGATTCAGATTCCCTCCCAGCTGCTGCCTCCATAATGGCAGCAGAGAGAAGAGGAGGAGGGAGACAAAGAGAGAGAGAGAGAGAGAGAGAGAGAGAGAGAGAGAGAGAGAGAGAGAGAGAGAGAGAGAGAGAAAGGTCCTTCATGTCTCCCCTTCCTAAACTTTTTTTCCAAGATAACAGTAGATGATCATTTGGGATTGACATTTGGATTTAGACTGCAGACAAAATTGCACAATTAGCCACACTGCGCACAAAGTAAACGCTCTGCAAAGAGATTAACTATTCTTATTTTTTAAATTTCTGGACTAACATTTAGAAAATTATGGGAGTGACACTGTGCAGAATGATGTTATTTTGTTCTGTGGATTTTAATCAAATCAGCAGAGTGACAAGTGGAAACAGAGATTGGGAGTGTTGTGTCTGAAAGGGTTTTTTATCTGCGAGGTAGGTAGCATGAACTTTAAAGCTAAAGGCTAAAGAATTTTAAATATGTGTCTTTGCACTGTGTTTATTTACAGCCGCAGTCAGACAGCTAAATGGAAACGACGCTGATGCTAACAGGAGCTAACCAGTTAAATCTGCTACTTGTTCACTTGCTAGTTTATAAGCCAGGAGGCAAGTGATTGGCTGAAATTTGCCAGGGAGGTGACAACACCACTGCCATGAAAACTGATAGAATGAAATAAATGTTATTTGTAAGATTAGAATGCAACTAAAATCATTTCTTTTCCATAAAAATTATTTCTTATGATTTCACAAATGGCTGTTTCACATATATGTTTGATATATATTTATATTTTATTTTATATCCTAATGTCTTTTTAAACTTGCAAATACTGAATACTGTTGGATTCTTTGGGCTAACTTACCAGCTAGCTCAACATGATACAAGCTAACCTTCTCGCTTTAGCTTTGACGTTGATTGTTTTTCTGCCACAGAGACTTAGATGGAGTCAGAGTGTAGTTAAGTGTGACAGCGGCTTCTACTGAGGCAGATGTAGATGCTGTTTTTTACAAAATTTAAACATTTTGACAATATAAAAATATCTCAAACACTAAAAAAGTCAGATGCTCAGATTCCAGCCTTAAATCAAGTTTGACTAAGCATGTAGTTTCTACATTTTTTGACCAGAAAGAAGCACATTGAAAAGTGCTGAGTTTTCAAAATGTATGAAAAAGTATAAATTACAGTTCAAACTTTGGTGACGACAAGGAAGTGTTGCTAATGGCGCTGTTTAAATATTATTACTTTGTCTGTGAACCAATGAGGGGTCAAGTCTTCTTTTCACTCAGCTTAGAATAACATTTGCAGTGTGTGAGTGTGTGTGCGTGTGTGTGTGTGAGGACAGCGTGTGCTCTCATGTCCGACTGATCAGCTTTGAAAGAAACTAAGAAAGATTTTTCAAACCTTTTAACTGAGTTTTTTTGCTCAGCAGTTCACGAAAATACAAAGATCAGCTCTCTCCATGGGGAAGTTTACTCATGACTTATTGTGGGCTGTCAACTGGTCTGTCTCAGACACACACACACACACACACACAC
>JAPZDY010000017.1:11033679-11044453 GCA_029783645.1 Ctenochaetus hawaiiensis
ACACACACACACATATATATATATATATATATATGGACACAAACAGACAAAGGTGGCATTGAGAGGGAACCTCCCACAATGCAGCTGAGCGTCCAGGGGCTTCTCTGCTCCAACAGCCGTGATCTCAGCGAGCTAAATCCAGATTACACGGAGGATACACACAAGCGCCACTTGTTTACTCTGCCCATCAGGGGGTGATATGAGGGGGTGGGGTGTGGAAAGGGTGGAGGGGGGCATCATCACA
This sequence comes from Ctenochaetus hawaiiensis, assembly GCA_029783645.1. NCBI lineage: Eukaryota > Metazoa > Chordata > Actinopteri > Acanthuriformes > Acanthuridae > Ctenochaetus > Ctenochaetus hawaiiensis. Next base: position 11,033,924 of record JAPZDY010000017.1, read on the forward strand.
CTGTATATCACGCAAACAAAAGTCAGGGGGGCCTTGCTGAACATTTTTGTGGGTTTTTTTCATGCTTGATTGTGGTTGTTTTTTTAATTTGTGACACTGATTTTGTGTAAATAAATCAATTTTACATAAAACCTAAATCTATGTTTATAATGATACTTCTTCTTATTATAAAGACAAGCTCCTGTCTCCTATAAACTCACTTATCCATGGATTCAGCATCCCATTAAAGGCATCTCTAAAAACTGCCAATTTTCAAAGGGAGTCTTGTATGAAGTGAGTGTTTTTTATTGTATGTTGGAGGAATAAAAAAGGGCTGGAATCACAAAAATCACATGTTCAAATTTATGTCATACATGGATAAAAATATGATTTTTTGGTTGCTATGAACTCAATGTTCCTTAACCAACTCTGTATTTTCTTCTTAAAGACGATTCAAAACATAAGGATGTAATTTTCCAATATATAGCGTGCTACTGAGGAGGCGGTGCACTGAAGGACAGTCACTCCACTGTAATTAAAAAGGAAGTGTCAGGAAATGACAGTGCATCTCCAGCCACAGCTATGTGGCAGACAACACTTGAATTCAGGCGGCTGGAGTGTTTTTAATCTGCTTCATCTGTGTCAAAAGAAGTTGTCACATGCAGCATATATTAATAGGTGGAAAAAAAAACAAAGCGGACGTGCAGAAAATAGAAGGAAAAGATCTGTGACTTTGCAACATTTTAATGAGAATTAAGCTTTTTTTTTAATTAAAAAAGAGGCAAAGGCAAGAACATTTTAAAGGGTTTTATTTTTAAAATCATTTCCATACAGAAACAAAACAAATATATAACAAATCTCATCGCTTTTATTGACAAAATATAAAATTAAGCTCTTTCTATTAACTGTAAATATGGAAACTGATGTGTGTGATGTACATCTTTTACTAACCCTCATGGAGATTTTCTAATAAAGGCCTCCACATACACACACACACACGCTCACACACTCGTGTCCACACACAAACACAGTGAGAACAAAGGCAGAAACACCTGGGATTCCCCCTGTTGTATGGGTGGTCACATGCACCTCTGCCTCTTCTTCATGCCTTCCACATGTGGAAGCACTTTATCTTCCCACTGCCTTTCTCACTCTCTTCTTCTCTGTTTCTGCGTGTGTGTGCATGTGTGTGTGTGAACCACTTCACTCCAGGAAAACCAAAGCTGTGAGAAGAAGATGGTCCTTGAAGAGAATAGTGATTTAACTTTCTCTCATCCACTTCCCCCTGAGAGGTATTACACTTCAAAAAAAAAAGAAAAAGGGATTTTCTGTTCAAATCCTGCACTGCATTTTTTTGGAGGATTGTCATGTTGGTCAGTTCAGCTGTTAAGTGATGAGACACCACAACAATTCATGTGTCCCCAGTAGATTATTGCTAACACTTCAATATGGTGCATCATGTTGAGTGAATTAGTGCTTATTGTGCGTTTTTGGATCATTTTTTGGTTCATTTTTGTCGTAAACGATAAAAATTTGAACAATATCCTTCTTATTTGTTGCCCGTCTGGTTGGTTTACCCTCTCACCCTCTTCTCACACTTCAAAAGCAGACGCTCTTGTGGAGATCTCCTTCTTCTCCTTCCCGTCTTTCATCGCGGCGGCCCGGAGGTGATGCAGGGAAGCGATTAGTCATATTCAATTTACATACGGCTGTCATGAGCTCCTCCAGGCTGAGCGCTGATGTCATCCTTGCGTGGGGCCCTCTGCGGCCACCCGGCGTATGGGAAGACTTCTTGCTGTCAGGGGGGAGAAAACCTTCCCCCTGATGGGAGCACTAACACCGTTCAAGTGCTTTGATGAATGTGAGGCGGCACTTTAGTGTGCATGTAGGCCGACGTGTTCGGATAAGCTGTGAAACCTGTGTGTGTGCGTTTGTACAGTAAGTGTGTGCAGACAACAATTTTTTGCTAATGAATCCTTTTTTAATGTAAAAGTGAATGTTTTTGTAAAAGAAAATGCAGGTTTAACAGATCTTTCTGCAGTAACAGTGCCCCCTACCTTAGTGTTTGCAAAGAGAAGACTGATATACTGTATATATACACTGATGTAAATAAATGTTATTTAAAGGCAGCCTACTTTCAATAATGTGGGGTGAACACAACACTGAGTATGTCAGCAAGTGTTGAAATAACAGGAACAAAAAGGTACGTTAGCATGCTAAGCTACGGTAGCATCTGCTTTCTGACTAACTTGCATATTCACGTATTCATCTGGCAAACACTTTGGTCTGAAGTGACTTATAATAAGCATTCAAACTTTAAAGGAATAGAAGCTGAAAGTCTTTTAAATCTTTAATTGCATGCCAATATTTCAGAGGTGATTGTTATTTTAGCTAATGAGTTAACCTAGTTCTCTAGCTTCTGTTTACAAGTGAAATACAAACTCATCATAGCATGAGGGGTCGAACCAAATGTTGAAAGTTGTAAAGGATCACCTTGCAGACTTCTTAAAATGCTAACTGTACATAACAAATGCTATGTGGGCTTTTTAATAAAGGAAATAAAATGAATCAACACTTATAGGATGGAAAAATGTGCGCAAAAGCTGCAGCTACATTAAGGTATAAATAACCAGGAGTTGTTTTAAATTAACTTAAGGACCTCCACCACAAAAACACAATTACAACACATGAAAAAAACATCCAAAATTTACACACATCTACTGATTAATCAGCGCGTTTTGATGTCAGTACTTTTGTCTTGGCTTACTTTCCACACATGCATGCACACAGAGGGCAGCAGGAGGGAGGACGGTCGATTGCTTTGGCTCTTTACAAAAATATTAACTCAAATATGGCTCTGAACTCCTTAAGGGGTCAAGAGCTGGCAGTCCATTTTGCAGTCTGCTGCCCAGAGAAAGCCGCGGAGCTTGTGTAGTTTATAGAGAAGAGCCACTGGCAGACGTCCAGAGAGGAAGTCTAAGTTATTTATGAAGCCTCGCTTGACAAAAGACAGTAAAGCTTACCATTTTCAGAGAGTCTGGCGGCTCCACCTATGACAATGAATCCAATTTGCTGCAGTCAAGATCAATTAAGTTTGAGGACAATCATGTAAAAATATGATTTTGAGTGCAAGCTAACCCGAACACACCTTCAGTAATGGTTTAAGGTGAAAGCAAACAGCAGATATGATGAATCCTTTTCCAATTTTGCCCTTGAACACTGCTATATGATCTTTTTTTCACATGCACATATGCACGCATTATCGAACGCACACACAATACACACATGAAGGCCATAAGTTCAGGTTACCAGGGTAACTGATCTCTGGATCTGGGCAGCAGAAAGCGAGACCGTGAATAACTGTTTTAACACACAGCCAGCACAATGTGTGGTCTGTGACATACCTTCTAAAGCATAACTCTCCGTCCATCTGTCTGTCTGTCTCTCCGGATGTGTGCGTGTGTGTGTGTGTGTGTGTGTTTGACGTCAGGCTCTCAATGCGCATGTATTTGATTTTTTATCATATTGTTTTGCAGTCATGTTAATGTGCATATGAAGCTGCTTTGCACTTATGATTTCACAGCTGCATGATTGCATGCGGTGGTGTTTTCTTTATGGTGACAACACACACACCATGCATAAATAATGTTTTTGAGTTAATATTTACAGATTCAAGTTGTACATGCAGTGTTACCTGGCATGTAAGAGATATAATATTACAATATTCTACAACATGTTACAACTTCAAGTACAACAAAGTTATGTACTGATGTCAGATGTGGGCTGACTGAACAACTTTACTATTTACATAATAATCATATCATATACTTAAGTTTACTTCTAATATTTTAGTTAAATAATAAAGCCTGATTTGTATAGTAATTCAAAGAAAAATTCATGAATAGAAAGGAGCATTGTAACAGTGGAAATGTTACATGAGCTTATTGAGGCACATCGATTTGCAAAAAAGGTTGTGTAAATAATGACTGGAGGCTCTCATGAAAATGGAGTTGAGTTGAACTTTTTATGAATAAAAATGCAACCTCTAATGATAATTATTATTTATTTTATTAAGCTTATAATGAAGAAATGCCCTTAAGAGATCATATTTTATAATACAAGGATGTTTTTTAAAGGACAGAGGTCCATTAAAGATACTTTTTATTCAAAACTTTTATGGAATATTAATTACATCAGGCATTTTTGTGATTGAAATCTGCCACAGAAATAAAAACGTGTTCCTATATATTCTTACGATTGTTTACCTTAATCGGCTACATTAAAATGTGAAAAATAACACACAATGCAGGAACGTTTATCACAACTCTCATTCACTCGGTCGAACAGTCGGTGTTTATTCATTTCTGCAGGTGTCGTCTCTTGTGTGTCTGTGCTGCTTCGGCTCTGCTAACAGGTGTGAGGCTGAACACCTGCACACTCACTGTGACGAATCAGAGGGGTCAAAGTTCAGACATGCGGTGTGGAAGACATGCATGTCCCCAAGAACATAATGTCCAAGACGTTTCACTACAGAGAAAAAAATATGGGCACAAAAATCAAACTTTCTGCAGCTCCAAATGATTCTTTTAAAGTCTTTAAGCATTAAGTAGAAATATGGAACTCAGCTTTAAACATCAGCCAAGTTTGTTTACTTTTTTTTTTGCCTCCGCCTGCTTCTGTGCGATGAACTCAGTATTCCAGAAATCATCGGGAGCAGATGGTCGCGAGGCAAAAAAACAAACATCAGAGAGCAACCCGGGGAATGAGCGAAAGGCAGAGAAGAGAGGAGCACGAGGGAGCTGAGGTCCTGCGTTTCCCGTCAAACTGTGGAGATGAACCGCAGATGTTTGTTGACAGTAGATGAGCCGTCTCTAACAGCTGGTTGGGGATCAGATTTGTGTCAGTGCGTGGATGACCTCCTGCAATGATATAATATGCTGGAAACCAGACGAGCCAAAGAAGAGAAGGATGAGTTTTAAATGGTCTTTTTAGGTCCAAACAGGAACCAAAAATATTTGCCTGAGTGCCCTCGAATAACACAGTGAATGTTAGAGGAAAAAAAGACTCTTTTTAGTTGATAAAACTATATAAATCACATTTGATGTAACAAGAAAAGCTATTTCTGTTTATGTTTAGTATGAGGCTGGCTGCTAGCATTAGCCAGTGGTCTCAGTGAGGAATGACAACAAAACTCAAAGCTTTTTTAAAAAAAAACGACCGCCAGCAGAAGAATGTTACCCGAGAGTTATGTCAAGAGTGCGGTGAAGAACCGTCAAAGACAAATTTAAATGTCAAAAAACTGCCAACCTTTTTTTTTTGTTGGGGCAGGGGGGGTGGGAATTCAACGTTTGCATACACACATGTGTATATGTGCATTTTCCCATGTTTTCCAAAGGAATTTACAAGACTTCAGAGCAGAGTGACGCTGCTGCTTCAGGTCGTACATGTATGCAAAGCATTTTGGGGTTTTTTTTTTGGCTTGTTCTTTGTTTGACTCAAAAGAGGGGAAATTAACACAGTCTGTCAAAAAAAAGGACATATGACGAGTAAAATATGTCTGTGGGTTTGCATATCTGAGTGCTTTTCATTTCCAGCAGAGCGAAGTCAAATACAGTAAAGTCAGTCGGTAGAAGCACTGAGATCTTTTACTCCAGCATTAGTGTGTAAAAATAACCCTAATTAGGGCCAAATATTTAAAGCAAAACAACCTTATTGCTATGTTTCTGTATAGACTTTGCACTTTCATATGCAGGAGGCTTCACACCACTTCCGGTGAGTCATAAGTGATGATTGAGAGGAGGGACTTTTGCAAGTTTAACATTGTTTGTCTTTAATGTTGACAAAAAATGCTGTTTTATTTGAATGTGCAATAAGTTTTTGAATGAGGAACCAGATACAACATAAGTTTTAGATAAAAAATGACAAAGCAAGAGTCAATATTAAATAAAAGATCAACAAAAGAGGGTTTTACACATAATGCAGCAAGTTGTAGCGCAGAACTTAAGGAACTAAACTCACAAAATCAGATGTTTAGATTGTGGTCGCAACCATTAAGCCACAAAACAGTGAAATTTAAATTTAATTCAGGAAGTGCAATAAAAATGTTCACCCTGATAACACTGAACAGAGTGTTTTCAGCGGGTGTTGATGGGTGGATGAGCTGCAATGGATCACTGACATGTGAGGAGCAGCCGAGTCACGTTCACGGTCAGTCGGCCAAATGTCTTCACAGAAGTTGTGGAAACTTTGTCCTTATTTCACAAAAACACAGTAAAAAAAAACAGTATGCAAGGCTACATTTGAAGCCAAATTTTGCATTTGTTTTCTTTTCCTGCACAGATCTTTTCTTGGTTAGAGCTGTGTTTGAAAACAGATGTGAAAAGCCACAATTTTTCATTATAGTGTTAAGTCAGGCCACATTTAGTCTTCTTTGGAGTTTGACTCAGCCACAGATCTGTGGAGGGAGGCGGCCAGGGCGGCTTTGCTCTTTAAAAAGGGGATTTCAGCAACAAAACACTGTTTAAGTTACTTAAATCTTTACAAAGCTACTTAACCAACTGTATTTCAGATCATTAACACAGGAGAGGATCATCAAAAAGTTACTCTTCACAATGGAAACCTAAAGCTTTTGGTTCAGTTTAATTTTATAATACAAGGTTTGATTGATAAGTTCATGGCCTGATGTAGAAGAAGGTGAGTTAAACAGATTTTGTTGTTGTGTTTGTTTTGCATGTGAAGTTCAACTCTCTCTTCGATTACGCAAGTTGTTAATAACTTTAAAGTTAATAACTTTTGTGAATTATGTTTTGGAGGTACTAAATAACGCATTTGTGCTCTGTCTGAGAAAACGGTCAACATCGGCCTTCATGTATTCATCCAGTAACGCAGATTTGAACTCATGTAACATTCAACTGATTTATCATCTTTAGTCTACAACTTCGCATTTCAATAGTGATGAAGACAAAGACCGGTTTCTGGAGGTCTGACTTTTGCATAAAAGGGATCTGTATGATGAATGATCGCTGGACTCAGTGTTTAAATGAAGAAGAAGTCTATACTGAATAATTAACAAGCTAAATATTGTGAAACTGACTCCCTTTAGCTTGGGCCATGAACTTATCAATCACTCCTTTAATTTAGTTTCTAATAGCTTTAACAGCCTTTGAAACAAAAGCCTACTAGGTTTGTTTTTAATTGACCTGATATTCTATAGTAATTACCCTAATTCATTCTAAATTATTAATTAATGACATTGGAAATTGATAACGAGGCCACCTCTCAACTTAGGTTCATTAACTGTAGGTGATTTCCTGCCTTTTTTTTCCTCTTATTTCATTATCTCTCATCTTAGCTTTAACTATGAATATTACAAGTATCAGCTAAGTATCAGTTCATTTTTACTTAATAAAGTAGCAAACTACATAAGTGCTGAAAGCATTTAAACCTTTGAGTGGTCAGAGTATCAACACAAATGAACATATATGGTTTATTTACACTTTCCAGGATGTGAATCAAGCATTTTTTTCTGAAAAGTATAATTATTTTTTAATATTTGTACCTTTTTTCATTGACAAACATTGTACTTGTCACAAAATAATTAACTGAAATCACAACAAAGGTTCAAACAAGGTAATTTTTTTTAAAAACATGCAGACAACAAATAGCCACTAGAGCCCTTTTACATGCACACAAGCCCACACACACACACACACACACACACATCCACACACACAAATGCTCTCTAATTTTCTCTCTAATCAATCAACTAATATCTACACAAACCCCTTAAACTGCTCAATGGGAGAAGCCGGCTGATTGTTTTTCCATTAAGTAATATTACTGCAGCACATACAGCCACAGGTCGATACAGCGCTCATTATGGCCGCAGGCTGATAATAATTAACCACTAATGTGTGCAGAAACGGGCCCCTGATGGGCTGATGGGAAAAAGCAGGGCGCTCGCCGGCGAAACCAACACCGCAGCTCGCTCTGACTGCTTATTAGGCTCAGACGCTTCACAAAGAAACCAAAACAGGCCCCACACACTCCAAATGGGATTAAGCTGACAATTAAGCAGGAGGGTAAACTGAGGTGAAAGTGTCCGTGTTACTCTGAAATTTTATCCGGATACTCTGAACTGAAAATCTGAAAAAAATGTGAATTTACAGCTGTGGTTGTTTATTTTTGGTGCTGACAAGAACACAGCTGTAAATTATCTTTTCATTCTTCATTAAGCATTAATGTTTCGTAACTAATGGCTTCATTTATGGTCAATAAACTGTTCAAATATGTCACTACTACTAATAATACCATTGATAAGAATAAATTTTGAGTTGAGGTGTGAGAAACCGATTGTCAGTGAAGTCGTTTATAAAAGGCAACAAATATCAAGTCTGCATTTAAATTTGCCAATAAATCAAGAATAAAGAGTCTAACTGCTTATAAGTCATCAAGCCTGCAATCATAAATGTTAATGTTTTTAATTGAGTCTGCATTTTTCTGCAAACCTCGGATATGAACAGTGCCAACATTTTATTTTGATGATCTGGCTGCGGTTTTATGCTGTGACAACACTGTGGTTCAGGTCTGGTTAGGTTTAGTCACACAAACTACTCAGTTAGACTAAGAAGAAGATCATTGGCTTAAAATACCCGGTTGTTTTGGGGGGTTTTTCGCCGCAAAAGCAACTATAAAATTTTCAGACGTCTCATGGAAAAAAAAAAAAAGGTTTGTCACCAAAAACACAACTGAAAAAAAGTCCTGACAGTCGCTAAAAACTGTCCGGTTTCGTCAGCACAAACGGGAAGCAGCGTGGTGTCGCAGTCAGCCACCTGTCTTCTGACCACGATGTGCTGATGACGAAGCAACAATGTCTGGCCACATCTGGCCTCATGTCATCCTTTTCTTTGTGAAAAACAAGAAAATCTTCACTTTAATCTCCTCTAAGCTCAAAAAGCAGACCTCTTATTATATATTTGACGTTGTGCTAATGATATTAGCTTATTTTGGAGCCTCAGTCAGCCTCTGTTGGGCTTTAAAGCTAAAAATCTTTAATTAAAAATAATTACAAATTACAATAAAAATGGGAAGTGGCTTGTATTTTTGTATTTTTTCTTAACCAGGTGCTATTTTAGTTCACTTAAGTCGGTTTCTCAAATGGTACTCTGGAAAAAAAAATCAAGGAAGTTTAAATAAGACAACACTAAGTTTGTATATAATTTATGTGGACGCTAAGCAGAGAAGAACCAGAAATTAAATGAGAGGCAGTTGGTTAGAAACAACAAAAAGTTGATTCCCTATGGGGAAAGTCTGGGAAGCCAGATGTTCACGAGCTTCACTCTCTCTGGAGTGAACGTCTGAGTACCAGTGTGCTTTAATATGTGTGTGTGTGTGTGTGTTCGAAGGAGAGGAGGCGTTTCCTGATGTCCTGGCCAGATGTTGCTGATCCCTGCCACTCAACAGAGGGAAGTTTATACGCAGCTTTACAGAATTAGGAGACACAACTGGGACGAGAAAGTTGATCCTATATTTGGTCGGCAGTTAAAAAAAACATTATTTCTATTTTTTCCTCTACGGGTGATAATTGATTTGACCAAAAATACAGTAACTTAAGTTTTCAAGGAAATGCTGAGTGTTTTTCAAGCTAAATGTACCACAATAAACTAAAGGCTGGTCTGTTATTTAATAATAGGTAATCAAACTTTTACTGTCTGGCCCTCCGGTGGCTCAGATGGGTCTGTAGGAGGCAGACAGGAGTTGGGGTTAAAAACATAAATAAACAGAAATTAACGATTAAAGAAAACTGACAACATCGCTCCTCAGGAGACAGACTACGCTGCAGGGAAAAGCACAAGACCTGTAGATGCTAGCGCCCCCCTCTGGGCCTGAAAGCAACATTTGCCCACGACTTCAAAACTTAAACATGAACCAACAAACAGAAAAATGGGGAAAAGTGTGTGTGTGTGTGTGTGTGTCTTGCTGACCCTCCCCTCCTGTCTCCCAGAGGAGCTTGTGGTTGTGTTTCAGGGGGGTCGGGTGGGGGGGCCTCTCACTTGCCTCTCTGGTGGCTTTCTGGTCTCAATTCACACACAGTTTAATTTAATCCCAGACTCTAACTTAACACATTCAGCATCATAACTGTTTTATGTTTGTGTCTGTAACGTGTCCATCATTCTGTCTATTTATCCTCCATATTGTTTATTATAAACTGATCTGGAAAACTGAAAAATGTAAAAACATCAGTGTCTCTGACTGAAGCGAGTCACAACACACTGACGTCAGCAGCAACAAATTCATGACAGCTAACATCACAAACAGATCTGGAAATTTACCAGGCAGGGTGGAATTAAGGATGCAAATGAGTTGCATTATGGGAAAAGTAGGAAATAGTGCTTTTTTTTAACCCATACATAATCCAGGAGAGGTCATGTGATTTCAGGTTTTGGTGAAGTTACTAAACGTCCTCCTGGATTCACAACTTTCACTTATATTTTCTAATCTACATGCTGTTTTTTTGTCCAATTGTTTCATATATTTGAATTTTTTTGCTGA
>JAPZDY010000017.1:11048062-11100859 GCA_029783645.1 Ctenochaetus hawaiiensis
ATTAGCTCACTGGTTAGCTGATATAATCTGCTAACAACAGCTGTAATTTCATTGGCCTGATACTGCGGCCATGTCACGAGTGTAACAGCAGACAAGAGCGAATAATTCTCTTACAAAGCAGCATGACAGGAGAGACGGCAACCAACTCTAGGATTTCACGTTTGTCTGCGGAGACGTCTCTGCAGCAAATACAGTTTGGCACAAGCATGCAGCGGTTGTCACATTAAGATTTTTCCATTTTTAAGTCGCATTTAAACAGTAAAGTCAGCTTAGAAGATATTAATTTCAAGAGCAACTGCCTTGAGGAAATACCTGCATTGCACTCGAAAAATTTAAGACTTCTTCTGGGGTTTTGCTTTGCCAGAGGGTTTTGTGTTCATAAATCTTTACAGAGATGGTGTTGCATGTCTTCTCTGATTTCCCAAGCACATATTTAAATTGGCAACATTTCAGTCTTTTAAGTTGCTTCTGCCAAATAGAGACTTGAGATTTTTTAGACAGCTATGTGCTGTTTCAATGCAAATTAACAATATCAAACCTCCCTGCAGTCAAAGTTCCTAGCTAGTTTGCTAGCAAGGAGAGCTAGCTAGCTGCAGTCTTTTGCTAGCTAAGCTAATTGTCTCCTGTTTTGCTTCATATTTGGCATTCAAAAGTGAAAGTGGTATCAATTTTCACATCTAACTCATGGCAAGAAAGACTAAAAAACTACAGTAGGCTTGTCCATGGCTTGTGCACACACACACACACACACACTCAGACCCGGCGTTGTTATCAGTGTGGCCCTCTGCGCTGCGAGTGCCACACTGCATCCATCACGGCTCGGACTCGGGTTGGAAAATGGTGCGCGACGCAGCTGATGAGCTGGTGAGAGATATTTATGAGAATCCTCGTAACCAGCCGAACAGATCCCGGGCAGATGATTCAGACCAGGGCGGGTGTTCGGGGGGGGGGTCGCTTCGGTTTTTCCACTGTAGCACTTAACATGTTACCTCCAGCTGTCATGCGGGGAGGATGTTTTACCATGTGGAGCAGTCTGAAGCAAGACACAGCTCATCAGTAACAGGTCAGTGTTGTTTCTGCTGGAGAACGCTTACTATGAGCTCAAATGTATTAAAGAAGAGCTGAAATTAAAACCTCACTTGAGTATTTTTTTGCAAATATTGAATTTATTTTGCTTCAATTCTCGCATGAGCACTTGCAGCACAAATGCAACACAGCAGCAGCAGAACGGTTCCTATTGTTTTCAAAGGAAGTGCTCCCTCTGTGGTTGGCTGCAATGCCTGGCGCCCATTGTCTTTGATGGAGTTTGTGGACGTAGAGGAATGAACCCCCAGTGCCCACCGGGTATCATCCCCCCCTCTGCAGCTGGCAACATGTGTGTTATGTCTGAAACATTTGTGCTGACTCCGGCTGTTTCATGCACGTCATTCATTATTTCAAAAAGTTAATATTCAGAAATAATTCAGATTTTACCGCACAATAGGAGCTCAGAAGTGGAGCTCAACTGCGAGAAATCAAGGCTGCACTGACTCCGATAGAAAAACCTGAATTTTTTTAATAAAAGCATGACACACTTGTCTGTTTTTCATGAATTGTACAGAAAGAAAAATCCTAATGGGAACCAATAGCAATCGCTTTTTTGTCATCCTTTTCCAACGACTGCTCAAGAAAGTTAATATGTGGAGGAGGAAATCAGTTCAGCAAGCTTTGGGAGGAGGAAAAAAAAAAGAAAAAATGGGGGGAGAAGACATGTCAGAGTGAGTTAGTTTGAGGAAAGAAAAGAGTGACAGTGAGAAAGAGCCAGTGTGATTTGGTCTTCTGTCATCTGCCTTCTGGATCCCTGTACACAAAACATGTTGCGATTGAAGGAGATGGAGAGAGGAAGAGAAAGAGACAATCCCCTTAATCCATCTGGCATCCTTATGCTGCTGTTTAGGCCCCGTGGTGACTTCAGAGATAGAAGATGAGCATGAAAGGGAATTACAACGAAGCCCCTTTCACTGATTCCAAAAAATCTGCTCCAAATTACTTTGAGAGCAAATATCAGCTTAAACAGGCCGCCTCTCCCCTTCTCTGCCTCGCTCAGAGTTCACGACTTCCTCCGCAAACAAGGCAAAAAAAGTGGGATGGGAAGAGGACCAGCAAGCCATTTGATTCCCTCCCTGATGGATCGAACATGGCACTTATGCTAATTCGCCTCGTTTTTTGGCCGGAGCTGCTCGCATTCTTACCCAGTCGAGACCCGGTTTGGAATGTGCTGTTGTGGCACTAAAGCAAAGCGCTCAAAGATGCTACATGCCGCCGTCGTTGCTGTAGCTGCTGCTTAGGCCTAAACTGTTTCTACTTACTATCTGAGCTGGATGGCAAACAGACTTTGTGGCCGCAGTGGAGAGCAGCAGATACAGCCATGGGCCATAGTCGGTCAAGCTTAAAGTGTAAGTACTGCATGTACAAGCAGGATGTCTGTCTCACAAGACCTCAAGTCCACTGAAAAAAGTGAGGAATTTTCTCCACTTATGCCTCAACATTTGTCTGTAAATGCAGCGTTGTTTGATGTTACAGGCCTTAGAAAAATAAAACCAGACTCTCCTCAACTCTACAGAGCTTTTTAGCATCTTTCAATTCATTGTTTTGGTTTGAAACTTTGCCTTTTTTGGTTAAATCTGATCAGCCATTACAAGATGCAATAATATTGTTTAGCAATTCAAGGTATTTTCTATTACAATCTCAATTTTTAATTTGATACAATTAAAAAAATATATTGTTTGTGTGTAAAATAACCAGACAAGGTTGTCTACTTTAAAACTAATCTGAAAAAAGTCAGATATTTTGAAGTCCAAAGTACTAAATTACACAAGTGCAAAGTTCAAAAATATGAATCCAATATTTCCTCCAAATATGGCCTTCAAGTCAATGCATGCGGAGTAAACTAATGTAGGCAGGACCAACCTGAAGGTAGATGAAATAGCAGAGTCCTTGATTGGCTCTAAGTGCATGTTTACAAATAAGCCACAATCTGATTGGACGAAACCCCAACAAGCTTCTTTGAGCTGCAGATAATGTTTGGTGGCAGTTACAACATCACAGCTTTCTTGCAGGGAGAACAGGAGTCTCACCTTCTCTTTTTACCTTAAACTACATTTATTTAACATGAAACAACACAAAAAATGTTGTTCAAGCAAACCTATAGTTGGCTGCAGTCGAACATTTGGACGTACAGCTGTGTGTTTCCTTCTGCCTCTCGCTCTGGCTGCATGTCTGCAGCTTTGGCGCCCCACACTGCACACTGTTACAGTCACACATATTAACTACAACTTGTCAACACCAACTACCCACAGTCATCACGACCGCTTTATTACTGCACCATTAAAAAACCCAACAGATGAATGATCATTCCACCAACTGGCAACTGGCAGCGTATATAAATAGCGTGTTGCTGTATTGTATCTATAAAGTTTGACCAATCAGTTCGAGGAGATCTTTGATGATCTGCCCTGAAACTATCTGCTGCTGTAATCCTGCTTCCTCCACAGTGAAGCAGCTGTTCTTGAAAACCTTCTCGCTCCGAAACGCTTCGCAGAAACGTGCCCTGCTGCGGTCTCGCCATTATCTAAACACACATCTGCTCTGATTGATATGCTTAAAGTGGGCCAATTTCACCTCCATGTGCGATGCGATAGCCATTTATTTGTTCAGCTTTAATTGTTGAAGCTCCTGTCAGCGAGGCGAAGGGAGCACAGCTGCAGGAAGGTGACACGTTGGCACGGGATCAGGACAATTCGATACCGCTCGCATTAGCATGAAGCACATCGAAAAAATTCCTCCACCAATATGTGTCGCTGTCAGATGTTGCATGAAAAAGGCAATCAGCTCCTCTTAGCATATATGGCAATTTAAGTATAATCTATATTTAAAGCATAGTTTTATCTCTTTAAAGAGCTGCAATACTATCTCACACACCCTCTCTCACACACACACACACACTCTGAATCACATATAGAGTGAAGGCTTGTCCACATGTCTCATATTCAAGCAGAGATTGACAGATACAATTGCATGCACATGCAATCGTGTTCCTTCGGCTTAATTTGAAGGCGCTCGGGGGTCAAGGATTTCTTTCAATCAAAAAGAGTTCTGACAAGGGGGAACGTCTTTATCCTCCCTTCATGAAAACAATCTGCAAATTATTTGAATTAAAAGTGAAAGAAGTGCAGGAACATCTGGGAGCCGACTGCCGCCGAGTTTTTCTCTCTTTTCTGTGCAACCTCTCCTCTCACTACAGGCATGAGAAAATAATAAGCAGAGAGCTGAATTTGTGTCAGCGCGGCTCAGGAAAATAAGATATCATGTCTTGCTGTCGGTTTGACGTCAGGCTCTCCGAGTCGTACCCGAATGCCTCGTCCCAGTGAGGCTGCAACGGAGGCCGCCAGAGTGAGGCGGTTCAGCCAGAGTTCACGTCTACATCTACTAACCAGCTCTCATTTCCCCTCTTCTTCATCAGCTCTGTCTCTCTGTTTACCTCTTATTTTTCCCGCCCGCTCTCTGTTTTCCCCCTCCGACTTTTCGTCAGGTTGTGTAACACAGTGATAAACTCAGCGGAGTCGAACCCGCGGGACGACCTCGCCCACAGTCCCACAGTCACTCACATCCTCAGCGAGAGACACTTTGTTTTCGCGTCTTCATCAAATCTCTGACCCTGATTTGTGATCAGGAACATGTGTTTCGGTCCACGTTTGGCTGGTCGAGCGTAATCAACGGAGGCGGGAAGACAAACTGTATGTTGAGTTTCCAGCTCTGGAGATGTGGCTGATCACATGTGACACACTCCATTGCAGAAAAGGAAAACTAACTCTCTTTGTGTCCGGTGGTTGAGTTCGGCTGCTTTTTTCCTCCGTTGGGAAAAAAAATGACTGAAATAAAAACAATAGTCCTGTGACCAACTGGGCTGTGTGTTGAATTTAAGGGGTTTGGTTAAGTTTTACTCGTCAGAGTCGGTTTATGAGTCATCGGGGGTATCGAGCCTGGGAGAGCAGTGACTTCATGTCGTCCAGCGCTTGATATAATTATTCACATGATATCACTGGAGAATTCTACACTTAAACGCAAGAACATTGGATTAAAAAACATGGGATTTCCTCAGAGAGTGAGGCTTGCAGATGCATTGTGGGAAGTGTAGTTTCCAGTGTTTTTGACAACTGACACACACGAGGGACTAAAATGCAACTGCTGCATTGATCTTTTAGCTTTTTTAACTGCCTTTGGAAAGTTTTCAAGTTTTAGTGGCATGCATTAGTAAATTTTAGTGGTTTTGCATTTCTGGATTAGAAAAAGACACTTGTGTAAACTGGTTTTAGCCATCTGTGCTAACATCTGATAATAAGCACAAAACATAAAAAAACTGTTTTGGTTGATATGAGTTTCAGTGTTTTTTGGGGTATTTTTGACCAAAAAAGTGTAACACTTGTCCAAGTATTTGGCAAGTTAAACTTTTTACCAAATAAAACAATAAATAAGTCGGTGGGACTCATCTTCTGAGGAATATAGTTGTCAGTACAAAATTTCATCCAGTTGACATCCACAGTTATTGCTTAAAAACTCTAGGATTTACAGAAATACAATGATAATGTGTAGAAAAGTTAATAAATGAAATAGAAAAAAAGGCAACAAAGCCAAAAAACTCAGAGGAACATGGCAATATTCTGCTTTTGCTTAAAAATCTGTCCCTATTTTCTTTTCTGAAAAGCTATCAGAACTAAATGAATCACTAAAGTCATAAAATCCTGCTAAAAACCTCCAACTTAATGACATTTTCATTCCCAGCAGCCATGATGCTTCATTCCAGCCTCTTTTATCTGTTTTGACTCGACTTCGTCCCTCCCTGATTTTTCTTTTTCATCTTCCCTGCTGCTCCGAAACATCCGCACTGTAACCAGACTCCAGCCAAGTTTACGTGCCGTCACAAACCAAATAATCCTCCGACTCTCAGAACGAAATTATTTTTCTCACTGGAGCTTTCAGTTTAACCACAGTCTGCTGACAGACGTTCATTCGGATGTCAGTATATATAAATGCTTGTTCTGATAGCTTAGTTGACCCAAGCCACATGTTTTATAATGAACTGTGAACCAGATCCTGACCTTCTGGACGTCCTTTCACACCTTCGTTCCACAAAACATGAAATATGCATCACCGATCCAACCGACGCCATTTAAATAAAAAGGAAGAGTCATTTTCATTTGCCGTCTCGTGTCATATGCTGCTCTGATAGATCTGCCATGTTATGTGTCAGATCAGATAACCAGAACGCCTGCTCTGACATCTGCATTTGGGATAAATGCTTCTCATGCATTGGTACAAAACAGCGCGCATGGATTAGGAGTTTGGTTGTGGGTCACATTAAGATGCACCATGCATTCATAAAAGGAGGACAGCACCATTTGTTTCTGTCTTTCTAGGAAAATTATCTAAACAGCATGTAATTTCTGCAACGCGAAGTTGCTCAGTCAAGACAATGCTAACAAAAGACATAATTTGATGACACTTTTAAGTAGCATAGCATCATGGGATTTGTTGTCTTTATTGTTGAAGAACCACGAAGGCTGATTTAAATCAATCTGGCAGAAATGTTGACAAACAAGGTCAATTTTTAAGTTAAAATCCCAATTTGTTTTGCCTCAAGAGGAGGTAAAGGTAAGATGACGCCATTGATAGGCATCCAAATAAAACACACTTATCATGAATAAAATTATACATTTCTCTGAGTTTGCACATTGTTAGAAAAAATTGCAATAACATACAAACAAGATATATAAACAAAATCCAGTCTTTTTTAATCAATTTAACGTGGAAATGTGACATATTACAGCTTTAAAGTCAGTTTTGTGTCCATATAAAAATAGATATGATATTAATAAATGAACTTGGCACGGCAGAGGTACATACATGTTCATAAAATTCCACTTAACTGCAAAGACAAGCACAATTCAATCCAGGTTTCCTTAATTGAAACCCTGTCCCACAGCTCCCTGATTAATTTATACTCCGAACGTGATCTAAATTGACCCATCCAGCCGCGAGGTATACAAGTAGCCTTGCTACTGCAGCAGACTGATATGTCATTAGAGTCCCGCTGCGATCTTGGCCCCAATATTTCATACGGTGGTGTGGGGGACTATCAGGTGACTCCTGCTGCACAGAATATGAAATTATCTCTCATCAGCGGTAAACAAGCACGCCGCCCAGACCCCTCCAGCTTTCAGCAGACGCCTTGAAGAATTTAGCGGCATAAATTGATCTGACTTTGACGGATACTCCTAACCGCCACGAGTGGACCCCCCCCCTCCTCCTCCTCCATCGTTCAGCTCGGCTCTCCACGTCTGCATGTGTTTCTCCTTCTGTCCCACTGTCGTTCTCTTTATACGAGATGATATTAGGTCACGGTGCCAACTGACTGTCTCTTCTCCAAACAGTTTCTCCGAGGATCGGATGACATTCGGGTTTCTTGTTTTATTAAAAAGCGTACATGCAGACCACATTTCCCATAAACCAAAGTGGATATTGTGGTCTGTGCTCTGACCTTTTTTTTTGTTTGCTTATTCTTTAAAACTGGGTGCTGCGTCAAAGAGCATGTGTAACCGTCCGAATCACGATCACCTCAAGCAGCAACTATCCTGTAGGTTACTAGGTCACTTTTTGTCCCTTTCAAGCAAACTACCTATAAAGATGCAACATTTTCTTCACATTTAAACAATATCACATCTTTCCAACCTTTCATGACTGCAGGTTTTTCACTCAGCCTTTAAGAGTGGCTGTTTGTGTCTTTAAAGATGTTTTTGTTTCATTTATTGTCAGTCATAGAAAGTCTACGATTGCTCATCTCTTCAGTCGTAGCCCAGCTCATTTTATACGTCTCATAGTCTGACTGCGCTGCTCACGATTCACCGGATCTGGCTTCTATAAAGACATAGGATAAGATTACAGCTAAATAATTCTTGTGGCTTTTCTCTGGGAAAACTTATGAAGTCCTAAAAACTCCCCCGGTTATGAGTGGGCCCAGCAGGGCTGCAGTGGAAGGTTCCCGAAAAGGAGTAAAGACTGAAATATAATACAAGCGCCACTGATCCTCCAAATAATAAGGCACTGACAGAGTGGAATGATAGCATGATAACTCATAGAAGCTTCTTAAATCCAGCACAGGTACATGACCCTCGCTTTGTAAAGAAGTCATTTTCCATGATATATACTTCACTAATTCATCTGGCACATGCTTTGTTTTTCTGCTCTCCTTTCTCCCCTCGAATCTCCGTCCCTTTTGATGAAAAGTGGAATTATTTGCACGATTGCACACATGGTTTCGGATACCGTCTAACTCTCCTTCGTCCCGTACAAGTCGTGGATAAAAAAGGATTGAAGCTCTGGCACATTTAATGAAATGAAGAAGCAGCGCTGCCACTGTTGGTTTACGTGAAATCAATTTATTAAGTAGCAAGGCTCCAATTGGCTGCTGGTGCAATCAATCACCGAGCTGCAGCCGATTTTCATTAGTCCGCCACGACTCTCTCCGCAATTGCAGAGTAGAAGAAAAAAAATAACATGTTTGCAAAGAACATAAAGCAGGAATGAAGTGAGGTGCGGACGTCTGTATGTATTTAGTCTATCAGCCGACGTCCTCCAGTGATTTCACATCAAAGCGGAGAACAAGGAGCCAAAAGTAACAGTTTCACTTCTCCCTGATCAGCATGTGATCGCTGTTTATTGGCTTTGGAAGTCGAGTGCGGGCCAGGATCGACCCATCGTGACAGAGCGGGAGTCCCACCGAGGATGAGGCGGGATTTTATTAAACCAACATGGACGAGTTGACGCCCATCAGCGTTTTATTCCAAACACAGACATTTTCAACGGCAGACCCAGAGTGTGTTTACATGCCACAGTATCCTGGTTTCTATTGGCGCACTGCAGGTAGCATATCCAAGATTTCTTAAAAGTGGGATGCTTACATGTGCTAAACATAACCAGGACACTGAAAAATCCCGATCACAACTGCGATACAAGCGCTCGTGTTAACACAGTCACAGTTGGTCGAGTCTCAGTGGAGGATTTAACTGCATGGGCCCTTTCTGATGTGCCAAAAACTGGTTTTAGAACAGTGTTTCTCAGAGTTTATTACACTGAAGTCCCATAAAGTGACACAAAGTAGATCAAGAAGTTGTCTGAGGGAGCTTCATCTGATCAGGGTTTTGCTTTTAGATGTTTTATTACAGAAAGTATATAAAACCTTTAGGGAAAATATACATTCTGCCAATTCACAAAAGTGACATTATATAACTCCTCTTTTTAAAATTCAAAGCAGAAATGCACAAATAACTTTAGCCTAGCTTAGATTTCAGCTGAAAAAAGGTTGAAAATAGTGTCTTTTTAAATCCGTTTGGGATCTCTGAGCTCAGAGAGACTTTGGTTTTCATTTTAGAAGCTGTGGGTTTCCATTTTATGCTTTTATTCTCGTGTTTTTTACATTTATGATCAAGTCTCCAATGCTTTTTGCAGCTCCAGAAATGTTTCGTGGACAACAAAACTTCACCTGGCTTCTAATCCTATAGACTTTGATGACGAGTAAATGTTAATTTTTAGGTGAACTGTCCCTTTAAGAGACAGAGATGCACTTTTGTTTTGATCCACTGAGCAAAATCTTGTGTTTGTTATGTGTTTTTGAACTAAAGTGGTGAAAACTGAAGCTGTTTGGTGGATTCAAGTCTGACTTGCACCATCAGTTTCCTGATATCTTGATTCTAGGAAAACTTTTTATCAAACGGCTGCATATTACCCTAAATACTGCATGTCAGAGTCCTTAATGGGCCTCAGAGCTGCTGATGGGTTGAACCTGCGGCCTCACGGTCAAACCACGAAACCACTCTCATGCTCCAGTTCCCAGACCAGAAACTACAAGCTTCTTTCAGCCTCTCAGAGTAAACAACATGCTTTAAATGCATGTCACGTTCATACAAATGACAGACATTACAGCCACCGATGAAGGTATGTTTAACTTTTAGTGAATAAAACACTGTATCTTAGTTTTTTTTCACTATTTAAGTTCATGTTTGCGTAAAAAAATGAAACCTTACATGAAGTTTACATATTTTATGTAGGATTTTAGAGGATTTGGACATTTCTACTAATCAAATAAAGGGCTTGAGTTAGTTTACTGACTTCTTATCATATATTTATTTGAGCCAAGTTTACCACTTAATATATCCGTTCCCCCCGTGATCACCGCTGCTTCCCACAATGCCCCCTTCACCCAGCCTTCAGTAGTTGCCTCGCAGTGACCTGAGGGTAAGTAGATTTAATCCTAAACGCTCTGGGAAAGTCTGAGTTCCTACTGTACTGCTGAACATTACACTCTATATCATGTCATTTTACTTTGAAACGGAAAAAAAACACACACACACACATCAGGAATACTATTCGGCATTACGTTTCCATATATCAAGAGTATTTCGTCTTCCTCCTCCCCAGGACCTTCATTAGATCAGTGCAGGATATAACTCACTGTCCCTCAGCATCAACCTCCACTCGCTCTACGAAACAATACATGCATGTATGCACACACACACACACACACGCACACACACGGGCTGTGTGCAGAAGTACAGCTGGTTACAATCAACATGGACCAGGACTTAATGAAGCTCTGACATAAGAGCTCATAATCTGCCCGTCCTGCAGACAGACAATCCTACCTGGCCCAGACAGGGAAGCAACATTATCTATTCTGGATTTATGATGAACTGGACTCACTGTAGTTACTGTCTGATGTTCAAAAGGTCAGATTTTACAGCTGCGATGTCTGAGAGTTATTAACCTCCATATATCTCTGTCAAATTACATGTAACATCTGGGTACGGTGACAAACAAATTAGGACGCAGTTGAGATGATCTACGATGGAGGTTTTGATCGTGCGATGACATTTCTTGTTAATTTCCTTCTTTCTTGTAATCGGTTCATAGTAAGAACATCTTTTCTGCTTCTAGAAACACTGACAGCATCTTTTTTTTTCCAAAGTGATCTAGCAGATCTGCTAAAAACCGTCCAGCTATGCAGCAAAAACACAACATTAGATGCAACATTAAGCCGCCGATCCTCTCAGAGGAGGTTTCACTGGCAGAGGTTTCACTTTTGATGCTTAATATACTGTCAATAAGACCTGTTTAAAAATAGTATTTTCTATTTCTTTTTGATTTTCAGACAGAAATGTTTCCTGCAGTTTTTTTTTAATATACAGAAGATCTGAAAGCAGCCAAGATCCAATTTGATCTGATCTGATGTGCCAAGAAAACACATGCATGGTGATTTATTTGCTGTTAGGCTAAAGCCTGAAAATATGATTTATTGACATCGCGGTGCTAAACATACAGTAGTACTTCTCGGGCTTCAAGCACGTATTTTGAATGTATTTATTTAACCCTTATTTGGGAGTTGTCAGATATCAGATATCCCTGCAACCAAAGACTTTTCCAGGTCGGATTAATGGCTGGTTCAGGACATTGGCAACGGTAATACAGGCTATTCAGTACAGCAGGCTGCTGTATCAAACCAGGGGGGAGGAAAAAAAAGCTGAGGCGAACTGCAGAGCACATATATGTAGTTTAAATTGTGAAGTTAAGCAGAGTTTTTTATGCATCTGGCCCATAGACTCCCACACAGCCAGATGAAGTAAAAAAGTGCCTCCTGCTCCTTGTTCAGTTGTAAAATTCCCAGCACACCACATCCCGTCTCTCCTGCCGGGCTGCTGACAGCCCCGTCAGCCGAAGAGTCAATCACAGTGGACGACAGGAGGAGAAGCTGGTTCACAAAGTGGCTCTGCTGACTGAACTAACAGCCGTGGTCACCAGATCACAGAGCGACAGACTCTGCAATTTCATCACCTTCCTCCACTTTGTTTGAGATTTGTGGTCATTTTAAGACCCAGTTTGTAAATTTTACAACCTGCTGCACTGCTTGAATCTGCACCGCTCTGTGTATAAAGGCTTACTGCATATAGTCCTGTATATACATGCATTATATAGCATGCCTGCCACCAAAGTGACTGCTACACTCAGCTTCTTCCCTGGCAGGTGGGGGGTTTCTAATGTCAAACGCTGCTATGATCACAGGCTTCGAGTTGCCACAGAAAGACCCTTTTTTCTTTGACATGGATCAGTTGAGACAGGTACGGAGTCTATACTCACCACTTGGCGTGGGAATGAGCCGCACACTCACCTAAAAACAGCCAATGCTGCTGCTGCTGCTGCAAAAAAAACCCTCTGCAGCCATTTGTGTTACGCTCTCGAACCTGTAATCTGTGGTGAGACTTTTGTTCCCTAACTTTAGCTTTTACAGCGGTGCCTCCTCCCAGAAAACGCAATTACCCCACGAGTTAGAGGCCACAGTGTGCCAGCGTACCGAGACACCAGCTACCCCCCCGTTGTTGAGGCAGATGGGCCACCGTGAAGGGAAGAGTCCTGCCTGTGGACTCAAACTCGGATGATGTGACTTTGGTGACTGGCCTCACATGAGGAGCTCAGGGATTTATGAGGAACCGGGAAAAAAATGGTTTGGGAATCCTTCTGTCTGCAGCCACAAGTGACCAGGAGGAAACCAAAGATCCAGATCACTGAATGGATTATAGGTCTGAACAAAGAGCTTTTCAGCTTTGGACATTAAAGAGAAAACAAGTGTCTCCCTGAAATGATGTCATGATTTTCAACAATATCTACATTTATAAATTACTGATAAAGAACGCAACAAACACGTCATTTTCCAGGTATGAAAACTCACATTAGATTGCAGCTTGGGCCACATTTTTCTGTCCTAACTGAACCAAATCTGATGGACCAAAGACTAAACCCGGCTCGAATCTGACAGTTATCCTGTTTTTTGTGTCCAAAACCGACACAGTTTTAAGCTGAAGCACTGAGTTTGTATCACGCACAAGCAAATTTTGTTACTATTGTCGTTACATTTTCACTGAAAAGTGACTGAATCTGATCCAAACCCAGAACATAATTTCAAAATGTTTGTTCGAACCCGGTCAGGTTTGGTTTCCAATGTACATACATGCATACCTCCCGTAATCTAACACAGACATAAATGACTCTTCCACCATCAAAACAGTGTTGAATTAATGCAACTTACTGCCTGATCTACTTTAATGTAAAGCCTGCAAGTCAGAGACTAAATATCAGAATTTCAGCCCTTAAATGCAAGATAACAGCATCTAAACACAGCCAATGATGACAAATAATGTTAGCTAGCTAGCAGCTAGTGTTGTTTGGTAAGCATCATAACCACAATGCCACCAGAAGACCTCTAGGAGTTTTTCCTTTTCAACATTTTGCGAGAGATGAGGTCTGGAGCTGCCATCTCTGAGAGAATTTTTTCAAAAATCCAACATGGGCTTTTTTCTCTCTGTGTTGTTCTGCTGTCATCTGACGTAAAGTGATGTTTCTCCGCCACAAAACCCAGGTGTGATCGCTCAGCGCTCCGATGGGTTTCTGCTGGGCTTCAGGAAAAGCTCCCGAGCTGAGAAAGATTAATTAGTTAAAGTGGGGCAGACATCAGTCTTCTAACAAGTCTCTGTGCTGTCACAGGGGGCGACGGCGAGGGAGAGGAGGAGGAGGAGACGGATGAAGAAGTGCTGCTGAGCAGACAGAGTCAAAGCAGAGGATCTGAGACGTTAAATTTACCTGTTTTTCTCGTTCTGTTTCATGCCAATACCTGGAGGCAACAGTTTTAGCTTTTAGAGGAGACGCAAATCTGATTGTTTGCAGGAGGAGGAACAGAAGGAGCAAGCGATGGGAGGAGGAGGAGGAGCGATCCGAACCTCATCCCTCACTCTTATCTGGACACCGAGGGCCGGCAGGTCAAGTGTACAACCTTCCTGGTGCCTCGCTAATGATGCCCCCTCCCTTTCCTCTGGGCTCCAAGGTCAAGACTTGTTTTATCATCCTGGAGCAGAACCCTGCAGCTCTGACAGTCCTCACCGAGTGTTTCAAAGGGATTTTATTGCACTGCCGAGAGTCCAATTTGCATTTTCAAGCTATCAGAAGACTGAGAGAAAACACACAGCAGAAACAGCTGCAGCTCTGACAGCAGAGGTTTGCTGAATCTGCAAGTTCTTTTGTCAATGATGCTGCGTTTCACAAGCACACAGTTACACTTGCTAAAAGGAAATCGCAGCCTCTTTTGTTCTCCGCTAAGGAGCTTCACTGAGGTAATTAGAGGTTCAGGGCCTTGCTTAAGGGCTCCTCAGAAATTTGCCATCAAAAAGGTAAGCACACTTTCACAAGAGGATGCTGCTGTTATTCAGAAAGAGCTGATAACGGCTGCAAACACTGTTATTGAACGGAGCTGCTGCAGCAAAGAAGCCTCAGATGTTTTACACTGACCGTCTGCAGACAGTGATGGTGCATTTTCTCACTTTCTCTCATGAGTGTGAGCGAGTGTGTGTGTTTGCCTCATTTATACTCATCAATTCAAGTGTCTGACATCTGATTTAACTCTTTCATTTTTCAAAACAATCACAGTTATGGATCCCTGTTAGCAACTCCAAAATGTCAACAAGTGCTTTAATTTAAATGACAAACTGTGATGTTTATCGCAAACTTTTTGAACGTCACAAACAAGGGGTGATTGATAAGTTCATAACCAAAAGAAGAAGGAAGAAAATGTATTTTTCAGTCTAGTTTCCTGCTTCAGTTACACACTAAGTTCAGCAGTTGTGGAGGTCTGCATCTTGGACCTCCAGAAAGTGTTTCAACACAGTAATAATGTCATCATCACTGTCAAAATGGCGCCCACTGAGCTCCTTCTCCACCTTTGGGAGTTCGCTGTAGTTCGAGGGAGAAGTTGGATGAGTTCATATTCTTATTTCTGAATGATTTCACAAAGGCCAGTGCTGTCAAACTCTGGTGACTCGCAATTTTCAATCACCCAAAACAGAAAAACCACAAAAGTTATAAACTTCAAACCTCCTGCATAAACACTTTTAAAGAGCTGAACTTCATGTGCTTGAAACAAGAGCTGAGTAACTCGTCTCCTTCGACCTCAGGCCACAAACTTATCAGACTCGCTTTGTGTATTTTGTGACACATCCATCAGCAGGGTGACATCAGTTGTCTTTGTCCTTCAAAACTGTTTCACATCACTGTAAAAATTAGGCACAAAAACGACTTTGTTAAGGTCGGAGAAACATTGTGGTTGAAGTTAAACCCATATGGTGAAGGTTCGGAAATGACTGTGGTCGAGCTTAAAAACATTTGTCAAAAGAATCAAGTACAAGTAAAAAAAATTGGAACTTTACTTCACTAATCAGTTCCTAAAAGGGTTGTAACTGTATGACTGCATGATGGCTTTGTCACGTAAATATAGACAGATGTTTTTCTGAAGCTTCTGAAAAGAAAAAGATTTTTTTTTTAATGCAAATCATGGTCGGCCCTGCTTCCACTCAGGGGGTGGCAGCGCTGCAACTGGAGCTTTGTGGCTAAAAAACTCCCAAAAAGTAGAAGATTAAAAACACAAGCAGTTTCACAGTTTGCTTACAATGATATCAGTTAGCTGAAAATTAGCTTCTGACATCATTTTTGAGATGCATCTTCTCCAAAATGGACATAACTCTGAGGAATGCTGTTCTTTCATGAGTAAGACAGCTCTTTTGCTCAGGTTAACTTGAAGTTTGTGCTGATTTTGGATCAGATAAGCACTTAAACAGCACAGTTTAGCCCTCTGTACGACCATATGTGTCAAAATCACCGGAAATTGTTTATCGAGACACAGAAAAAGACTGCTTACTGAAGAAGCAGCAGTCAGAGAAAAGAAACATTATGGATGCATCCTTGAGAAACAGATCTATTTACAACAGACAACCATTTTTAAACCTTTCTGCCTCCTGATGAATCTACACTTGTTGGTTTGTCTTGTTTTTAGCAGCTGGTAAAGTCGCACTTAAGGAAACACCGACTCTCACGACCGTAACTATTAAAATCAACTTTTATTATTAACATTTTTTGGCTCCATGTTCCTCTGCAGCAGCACAACGAGCAGCAGAGGAGCTGAGAGTGACATCTGTTAAGCCTTAGAGCCGGAAGGCCAAAAATAAAGTTACTGGGTTGGGCCCCCTTCGCTGCATTTTCAGAAATCAGCTGCAGGACAAATGGTGAGATTCCTGCTCAGTGGGACGGCATGAAAAAACGCGTGCACGTATGCGAACCGCACACATACGGACACACCTCTGCTGCATGTGCGACCTCAGACCAGCACATTACACACAGATGCATGCACACAATGGACGCACAAAAGCCTCATTACATGGTTGGATTAAACAGAAACATTTTGTTGGAGCAACATCAAGGCGCTTACTTTTATCTACAGCCGGGAGGAGCTGTCATAAGCTCAAAGGAAAAACTGATCCTCAATCAGCTCTTAAGTCTGAATCTCTGTACTCTTTGGAGTTTAATGGCACCCTTATCTTTAACTTGTGGATGACATTGTTTCAGTCACTTCACATTTATTCTGATTTGCATCGTTTCAGACTGTCAGTGAGCGAGCTGCAGCGAGCTGCATCTCTGGGCTCTGACAGAGATGGATTTGCTCTATTCTCCCCCCCTGTCGTATTCCACACAAAAGCTCCAGCTTTGTGACTAATCGGCTGCTAAATCATCTGAATTTTAGTGACATTCGATGCACTGCCTGCTCATCAGCGGCTCATACCTGAACAGCAGCAGAATAACAAAGCGGTTAGTTAAGTCACTGTCGAAAAATGATGGCAAATCTTGATCTGGATAAGAGCAGCAGATAAATCCCTGAAAGTGCAGTCAGAACAAAAACCCTGACTCTCACGTGGATGTCGAGTCAAAAGTGGAATCAAAGTCTGATTTCAAAACCCAATACGATTCAGATGTACGAGTCAGGCGAGTTCAAGCGATCGCAGATGAATCTAAATCGAAAGGTTTTGCTTTTAGAGAACAAAAAGCATCGGACCATGCACGCTAACAGCTAACAACTAACAGGATGTTTTCGTTACCAACAAGTGTTTCCCTCCTCTGAATCTTCTCTTTTCAAAACACAACACGATATAATGAAAGGGATGAAGGAAACTCTCATTCTGTAGTGAGGTTGCCTGTTTAAATCTGTGCATTTGCTGGCAAAACTGTGGTGAGAGGAATTTTCTGCCCTGCAACATGATTAGCTTCATCGTTTTTGAGGTTTCTCCATCAAAAAGATGAAAATAAAAGATGAAAGAGATTATTTTGTTTGGTCACTTTTGCAAATTTTCCTCAATTTTTGTTCCAGCACTTTATAGACTTCATCATACAAACCTGCTTTAATTTAAAGTCTTTGAGATGCAGATACTTTTATAAAGTTGCATTAGAGGAAGTGAAGTTTGCAGGGTTTTGAACCACAGAGGGAACTAAAGGTCAGGTTTTCATTTGTTCTTTATCTCTTTTGATCCGATCAGTCTGAGAATCTGTGATGCCAGCCTTTCCTCCAAACACCAGTCAATACTTTTATATTCATGTATAGAGTTTTTCCCCACTCATAAAGGCATCATGCAGTGAAACTTGCCCACTGTGAATATCCAAATATGATTAGTGTTTGGAAACTTTTGTTTTGAGTGAAATCTAAATAGATGATTTTGAATGGTTGAGCTGAATCAAACCAGCTGGTGTCAGAGATAAAACACTGCAGTGATCTGTTGTTTCATGGTCTTTAGCAGCTTTTAAAAATTAGGGGATTAATTCAATGCACTTTTGCATTGGCTCATTATTATTTCAGTCTTTTATCTTCTTTTGCAGTTGTATTATTTATTGCATGTACTTTTTTCAAACTGCATGCAGAATTCGTCCACAGTGACTGGAGGCATCAAATGCTGAGTTTCAGTTTTAGGTGCATGTGTGTGTTTACTTCCAGGAAGTGTGTAACTGGAGTGAGTCTGAGGACGAGGATGCTAATCAGAGAGGAAGTGGTAGCTCAGTTTGTTCTAAAATAAAAAAATGATCATTCAAAAGATTTTGATCAGCAGTTTGAGAGTCTGTTGCTCTCAAATTCCTTAATACAAAGTCGTCAAAGTCCCTCAAACATGCATCTAATGGGACAGTTTGTTCTGGAAGGCAAATAAACACTAAAACAAAAAAAAAAATCCCATGTAAAGGATTTTCATACAAGCCAGATCCCTTTAAAACCTCCCTCATTTTTATAAATATTCTCTGTTAAATCACTTCATCTTCACCTCCTCCTCCTCCTCCTCCTCCTCCAGGATGGTCTGATGCATCTCCAGCCCCCTCACATCACACACACACACACAGAAATCCCCTGTAGTCTTACATTAGGTTGAGTTGCCACGTTTGCAAAAAAAAAAAGAAAGAGAAAAAAAAAAATCAGAATTATAAATAAAAGGTAATGATGCTATTATCATGCTCTCTTACTATCCCGAGCGCCTCACCTTTCTATTTGAATAATGATTTATAATCATATTAGTTCTCTCCGGAGCCCTGCTCTGGAAAAGTAAAAAGCTATTATCCAGTTGTCAGCTTCCAGGAGACGCCGTGGGAGATGGAGCGATGATGCTGACACACACACACACACACTCACACACACATCTGTACTGCAGCTACACACACTCGGTCTATGCACGCCTGTGCTAGCAGGAACACACCTAAAGCATGCATATATTCACACGCTGAGCCATTCTGCTGCACACTCAATCAGTAGTGCAAATATGTATTAGCTTGCACATTCTTGCAGGGACACACACACACACACACATGCACAAGCCCTTTTTTTCTGCCTCACAAGATGAAAAAAAAAAACTTGAGAGATTTGAAGCAGAAATGCTGTCTGCAAATTGTTGTGTTTGTTTAACCAAGCATGGAGCGCCAGGTGGGTGGGGTTTACTGCAGGAGAGTTAGCTGTCAATCACAGGAAAGTACACAATATTGACAGCATTTACATCAACGTTTCCAGGAGAAAAACTGCTAATAAAGATAAATGTTTCTGCAAATTTACTTAATTATTAGTAGTACAAGTGGTATTATGTTCCCTGCACTGCACACTTCTATTTTTTTTCTTCAGTTTTTATTTTATTTTGTCATTAATCACAGACATAAATGCCATTCTTATATAAGATAAGAGTAAAATTATTTTAAATAAAGTTCTATATTACTGAGATGTGACTAGATTCAATAAAGTAAAACAGAAGGTGTGAAGCATTCTTAATCTAAAAAATGACCTAGAATGTAGTCTTAAGGACAGTAAAAACCGAAATAAAAGCAGACAAGGCTTCTTTAAACCACACTGTGATAAAAACTGAGACATACTGTATACAGACAGATAGTGAGCAGGAGAGTAAATAAGATATTATGCATCACTGATCAATACTGTCACCTGCTCGGCCTAATCCTCTAAAACACATCCAGACAGAACACGATGGCTGGTTTTATATCAGGTGTGATCTGCGAAACGGGAATGTGTTTCCACTGAGCAACACAAAAAAAAGGCATGAAGCCGTGTTGACCTGACAGGTTTCAGACTGACGTGTCGTACAGCTTCTGTAGTGTGGAAAAAACTAATGTATCTTAACTGTTTGTGCTTCAAAACAAAAGAGCTGCTTCCTGTGCAAAAGACCTTTCAAATTAAAACAATATGTGATGACTAATGGAAAATATATAAGCTGAAAAAAATAGTCAGATGAACAAAAACATATATTGTTTAATACTGAGGGAATCAGAATCAATATTAATCATGCACTGTGATCCAACTATTGACAGTTTTTCTCCATGACAACCCTTTATTTCAGGGCTTTGTCATAAGATTTATGGATAATTAGCACTCTTAAATCATCACAGATTATGTGCAAATCAGTAAATCTGGCTACCAGACAAGCAAAAATCTACATATAACTCATGCACACACTTGTGTTTAATATAAATCTACTGCATTTCCTCCTAAGATCATTCCTTTCAAACTATTTGTCCTTAAACTTCCATCAATGCTCACTTCTGTGGAGTTTGCATTCATAACAATAATCATTCCTGCAGAAACGTTGCAAATCAGCTCCATGAAAGACTAAATACAACTCTTTAGCTCCATAAAACTGTGATTTACTCCACAAAAAAAGGTTTTTATTTATGTGGAAATGATTTGTAAGTGCAAAATAGGGACAGGTGCAGACAGGAGCCTGAAGCCGGATCAACGTCACACCGTCTGACACCGAATCCTGTCCACAACTCCACATGGCTGCTAAATGGGACGCATCCATAAAACCGTCAAGCAGGAGGGTTTTGGTTCCAGTGTGAAGTGAATAACCGGGAACTCTGCCGGATGGGACGCCGCGGTGAGATCTGTTTGGCGTCTATTTCAGGGGACGAGATATGAGACACACACACACACTTTTCCTGCATCTAAATTCATCTACCAATCTCTAACACCTACACACACACACACACACAGAAGCTGCTTAGAGACATCTAATCTGGTGAGATTTACATTTGCAGGCCTTGGCGGCTGATGTCAGGGTGTCATGTCTGCCGAATGTGATCTTCCATGTCGAGGACATTATTATCCCTGCAAGGATTTTTCAGACGAGGACAGGTGGGGGTCATTTTTAACAGCGTGCTTCAAAAAGCAGGAGGAAGACGGTCAAAATGCACCTTTTTAAAGGAAATAACACACACACAGAGTGCAGTTTGGTGTCAGCTGCGAACATGCCGCCGCTCTGACCTCATCACACCTTTTCCCCTCCTCGTTTCATTCAGGGGTAATTTCTCAACAGGACCCCGGTGGCCACAGACACAAAGAGCAGTTCAGCCAGCTGTAATTACACCATGCAAATGCCATTTAGGCCCTTTAATACTTGGTTTGCCATTATCACTGTGAACACACACACACACACACTGGAGGCACCCAGAGGAGGGAAAGGGGTCATCTGTTCACTCATTCATTTGGAAATTTTCCTGCTTTTGCTTCTTCTTCTGTCCTCTTTAAAATGACCTAAATGCCAAATATATTTTATTTCCTCTCTTATTTAACAGCATAAACATAAACATTTTGCAATCTCGTTTGAACTTTATTAGATTCAGATTTTACCACCTTGACATTGTCGAAAAGCTTAATTTGGTTTCAAGTTAAAAAAAAAACACTGAATCAACTGATTTTCTGATGAAACTCTGCCAGTTTAATCATCAGTACAAAGGATGAAGAACTGTGTCAGAACAGATCTGCTTCTTTTAAACATTTTTTTTGGTTTGTAGACTAAAAAAGAGTTAATTACAGCTCCCAAAGTGCATTTTACTAAGAAACATCCAATTATGAGCTTTAAATTCATTGACATGCACCACCGACATCAAGTAAAATCTAAGATTTTTGCTTTTAAATCAATTTTTTTTATATCCTGCTTCAGTTTGGGTTATTTAAACAAATATTTTGTTCACAGTTTCAACAAGGAAACTACTGCTGTGATGACTGACTGACTTTCCTCTCTGCGCGGCTGACATTCAAACATGATTTCTTGGAAATGAAGTTAAAATAATTAAAACTTGAGGCCAAAACATGAACTCCTGAGTTCCATGTTTCCATTTTAAGTTATGTTTCTGGACACATTTACAAGAACAAGTCAAAACGGGAACACACACACAAAAAAGGAAAATAGTTCCTGAACGCAACGTTTCCTGCGACTTGGCACTTACACGCATGAGAGCGCAACAAAGTGCGTGTGTTTGTCCACATGCTTATTTTCTGCCTCGCTACATAAAGAGCACACGATGCAGAGAGCTGCGTTGGCACAGGACGCCGCGCTCTGCCAGGTCTCCCTCCATTGTTTACAGCATCCAAACCGCCGCTCCGCCTGCAGACCTGCCAGCCTCCCACACACACACACACACACACACTTCCAGATCCTCCTTGCCCCCCTCCACCTGGACGAGCGTAGGGGTGTGTCTGAGGGGTGACGCCGCCATGGAGACAGGTACTGGCGGCCAGCTGGTTTGAACAGGTGTACAGACTGTGTGTTCCCATCGGACGGATCTGTGCACTTGGCTGCCGACCAGGGCCTGATGGGTAAGACCTCTCTCCCTCTTGTCTCCATGTTTTTTTGTGTTTTATTCCCACTGTCTGTCTCCTCTTCCTCTCTCCGTGTCTCCCCCCGATACTTCCAGTCTCCCCCTCCTTTGTCTTGGCTTGTCGGCAGCACACGCACAAATACAAACGCACACAGACACACGACCATGCGTGACCACACAAACAGCGTTCAGCACAGGAGGCTGATGGGAGAGTAACTACGCATGAAACAAAAAAAAAC
Organism: Ctenochaetus hawaiiensis; assembly: GCA_029783645.1. Lineage (NCBI taxonomy): Eukaryota > Metazoa > Chordata > Actinopteri > Acanthuriformes > Acanthuridae > Ctenochaetus > Ctenochaetus hawaiiensis. The sequence continues at coordinate 11,070,391 of JAPZDY010000017.1, forward strand.
TCACTGCAAACAGACAGACAGACAGACAGGTGGTTTGAGGTGAACTCTGATATTTCATTTTATCCACATAAGCAAGAAAACACATCACTGATTTGTACACTGTAAAAAATATCCATCAGCAAACCGTCGATTTGTTAAAACTCTATGATTCTTTATGTTTTTTGTGTCCAAGCTTTACTTTTTTCTTTTATTAAGGTCCGGTGACGTTTAAGCACAAAGACACTTGGTTTAAGTTAGGAAATGGATCATGTTTTGGAAAAAAATATGCAATTTTTCATGCAAAACACACAGTTATGACACCACAAAAATGGCTGCAAAATCTTCTGAAAGCTGCAAAAATGACCTGGTTGAAATCACCAACATTCCCTCCAACAACCTGGATGAGAAATTTGAGCTCCCATATAATCATAAAAACATCACTAAGGTACAAACTGCAAAAACGTTGCAATGTTACGTTTAAAATGTGCAAATTATACAAATAGTTGATTGTGTTTTTTCTGCTACACGAGGTGAAGCTAAGGAAGCGATCTTCGTTGTCTTACAGCACACAAAGCACACCGACTGCAGGATTGACCGCGTTCCTTCACAGCTGCACAGAATAAACAAAGACCAGCATTCACTCAATTTTCGGACACATGTTCATCGTAAAACCAAAACAAAATAAGAGCATCGATTCCATAAGAGGTCAAAGAGTAACCTCATCTCTCGTGCAAGTCTTCCCTAGATGAACTCTCATTTTCTTTTGAAGCACTTCCTCGGGTCGCCGGGCCACAGATGAGGTCATATCCTGTCTTTTCTGATCAGACCTGAGGGACTGGCTGCAGATGTGGGGGCTGGAGGTCGAGCTTCTCATGAAAAGAGATAGCGAAGGCATCTTCTTCGACTCTTTTTAAAGTTTCTCAGGGCTTTGAGGAGGTCAAATGCTTCTATGTGCTGGTGGTTTTCTCTCGTGGGAGACCGTCAGCAAAGTGACCAAAATACACTGAGAAGCGCTTTGTATCCGAACCATGTAATGAACCTGCCATATGCACAAGTGCACTTCAGGGTTTTACTGTTTGAAAGGCTTTTATGAAGAGAGATCTACAGCTCAGCTGGCAAAAACCTTTGAGGTCCTTCAGTTTTCATTGGATTTGTTCTGGTTTCTACACCTACTCTGAGCTGAGGTCCAACATTAATGTTTAAACTGCCTTTTTTGTGAGTGAGTGAATCATTGGTTGAGAGAGCCAATTACAAGCGTTGTCTTATGGGATCCAACTGAAACTGAAGCCAAAAACAATCTAATCCTCTCTTTACTGAACTCTACTGTGACTCAGATCACAATCTTGGTCAAAAAAACTTAAAGATGTCACTGCATAATTCATTATTTATGTAGTTTATTCAGTTATCTTTCTAGGTTTACAGTCACAATGATTTTTTGTGATCTAAGTTTGTCAAATTAGTCAAACTCGCTCCTGGTCCTCAGCTCAGAGGGCTGCAGAATCTGGACTGAAGGCAACACTGAAAACACCTGAATCTTGGCGAAAAGTTATTAATTTGAAGCAGAAACAAGCTAAATATTTAGGGGACTGACATGCAGAACCAGAGACACCCAAAAAAACAGCTCCTCCTATCTCACCCTTTTCATTTTTGCAAAAGAGCCACAAATTAAATAAGACACGTAAGCACTCTCACCTGGCAAAATAACACTTTTGCAGAGTTTAAATTGCACACAAATGTCACAGCTAACACCTATTTCAGTTGTCTATTTTCCTATTTGACACAGGCCTATCCAAACCAGCTGCAACACTTCACTACTACAACAAAATAATCACAAGAATAACGACGCTCCATAAAACAGATGAACAGAAATGGCCTCCTTGGCTGTAATATACTTGGCCACTGCTTTTTGTCAATAGTGGCGGTGGAACTGCTAATAGAGCATTATGGGAGCCCAGGGACCGATGCTGACAGGTGATTTATGTCGCCTCTGACGACTTCGGCCCTCGAACGAAACCCTGATAAAAGAAGAGCTAGATTGGAACAAGCAGAATGATGAATAGACTACATGATCCAGAGCCCCGTCTCATTAGAGAGAGGAAAAGAGAGAGATGGAGCTCCGGCCATTTAGCTAATGTAGCGAGTCATTGTGTCTGTGTGTGTGCATGCATGCATATGTGTGTGTGTTTGTGTGCATGCATGTGTGTGTGTGTGTGTGTGTGTGCTCAGGGACCAGAGCAGCAGCAGCTCGCTCTTGCCGCAGCAGTTGCAGGTTGGAAATTAATGACACACTAAATATATGGCGAGGAAGCTTGACCCCGCATAATGGCGACATACAGGATTAACCTTGGTTGTCACTTGGGGCCATTGTTAGCCCACATGCTGCTACAAGTAATCAGGGGGCTGCGGCTCCAAATAGGTATTTGAGAGCCACCGTGCTGCTGGAGAAAAGAAGAAGAAGAAGAAAAAAAACATGCTGATTTATTTCCTCACTGCTTCAGGGGATAAAGCGTTTAGGATTAAAGGATTCAAAGTTTGCGTTTAATAAATAGTCAAAGCTTGAACGGTCGTGGGGAGGAGAAGGCAGAGCACGGTGGATTAGAGGAGATAAATTTCAAAAAGAGGAGGTGTCCTAAATGCTTCAGGACATGAGGAGAAGAGAGGAGATATGTTTGGCTATAGGATTATATATATATATATTTTTTCACCAGACTAATTGATTAATCAAAAAATGAATAACAGTTCTGAGTTGTTGCCCCACATATTATGAAACCTCCATAGAAACAGTATATAAAGTAGAGGAAGTCAGCTCCATTTGGCCAATGACAACAAAATTACAAATGAGAATGAAACAACAACAACAATAAAACAGGGATATAAATCTGTTACATAGCAATTGGAAAGATGTGTCTCTGTGTAAGTAAGACCTAAAAATGAGAACTTTCCCTTTTACAGATGTATTTTTAATCTATATTTTCATAAACTCTTGTATACTTTATATTGATGTCAAGGATCTGACAGGAAGAGAAGATCGAAGGTTTAAAAAAAACTAAAAAAAAACTCTATTGAAGCACTGTCATGAGCATGCCAAACCAACAGGTGGCGATATAACCCCAACCTGAAAAGCTGTTTTAGCCAAACTGCTTTTATAAGTGAACAAAAGACTAAAACATTAAAGGAGCTAAGTTTTTTGTGTACTTGTACATATGAGTACGGATAATAGTCTACAGCCACGACAGCCATTGCTACTCACTCGGTGCATTGAGCTAAAGGCTAATATGCTAATGCTTAGCAGGTATAATGTTTGCTATCTTAGTTTAGCATGTATGCATCATAACTTTGCTAATTAGCATTTTGCAAGAATATCTGAGACTAAAACTACAGAATCATTGGACAAACTGCATTTAGAGTAAATCATCTGGGGACCATGAACGACTGTGCAACATTTTGTGCAAATCCATCTAAAAAATGGCCTGCTGGGGGCGCTAGAGAAAAACTCAGGAAATCACCAAAGTCAGTGAGATTCATCCATGTCATAAATGTCTACACAAAACTTGAGGACAATCAATGCAACAGCTGTTGAGACATCTCAGTCCGGACAGACCGGATTGACCTTAAAAAACAAAAACAAGAGGAGTCGGATCCATCATGTTGTCCCATATCGTCAAAAGTCAGCCCATTCACTTTTTCAAACTGGCGCTGGCTGAAGCCTCCCTGCTTTTATTGCCATGATGGATTTCCCATTTAGCTTGACCCTATATTCATTAAAAGAGGATTTAAGCCCGTTAGAAAAGGAGAGGAGAGAGGCCCCTTGGGGACTGTGTTTTCTGTGCCGGGCCCCCCTGCCAACAACACACACTTTCCCTCACACACACACACTGGCTGCTCCCTTTGGCCTATAACTCTCCCTCAGACAGGGCTTGTTAGGTGTGGAGGGCTGAGGAGGAGGAGGGTCCAGGTTTTATTAGCGGCAGCAGCTGCACTCCTCTCTGGCTCTATAAAAAGTAATTACTGCTGGTGGTAACAAGCTAATTGATTGCTAATTAGGTGAATCAGTTCTCTAAGTGCTGTCCCATTTATTGACAGATGGTGACAGTGTGTGTGTGAGCAGGAGAGAGTGGGCAGATGCTCGTAGGTGAGTTTAAGGCAGCTTAGCTTGTGTTTTTATAATCGAGAGTGTGTGTTGATAAGAGGACGACACACTCAGATTTAGTGTGTGTGTGACGCAGCTCGAACACAACTGGACGGCGCCGAAGCAAAAAAAAAAGCATGATTGATTCAGCGAGGGGTTCGCCGTCGGAGAGGAAACGAGAGCTGAATGGGGGCGGCGCACGGTCTGTCGGCGCACTCTGGGGACCACCGGGCCCCCGTTATACACTTTCATATGGTAATGAGGGGCCAAGCCGACACAGAGGGGGGAGAGAGAGAGAGAGAGAGAGAGAGAGAGAGAGAGAGAGAGAGAGAGAGAGAGAGAGGAAGAGGGTCAGCTCATCTGCAGGCATGACAGCAGAAAAACAGAAAAGAGGAAGAGAAGCTGCTGAGAGAAAAATGTGGTGGGAAATTTAAAAGAGCCAAACACCTGAAATGAACCGAGTTCATCTGTGAACTCTTAAATCTTGAGCAATTTGTTTAATGTTCTCTAAATGCATTTGAAAGTGTCAAGGTTAATTTGAAGATTTTACTGATTACTTTTAAAGCAACCAAAATCACCAAGAATTAACATTGGCACTTCAACAAACCGCAGATATGTTTGTTTGTTTCGGCGGTTAAAATCTGGTTCAGTTTAGGCACAAAACCACTTGGACCACTTGGTTATGGTTTGAAAAATATCATGTTTAAGCTCAACATATTTGGTTTTAATGATAGAAAATGGCTGCTAAATGTCCTGATGTCTCCTTGAAAACGCCAAGTTTGGTTGCACAGTTGGAAACTTTCCTCCTGTTTCATGTACAAAGACAGTTTTGGTTTCCAAAACAATGGCTGTAAAAATACCCCGACAATCACTAAAATTACCCAGCTGAAAATTGTCAACCTTGATGTGGTCTTGAACAATTGTCTGCTGCTCGGAAGCCATTTTTTTTTTGCCTGAGTGTCACACAACAAGTTTCCTCTCAAACTTCCTGGATTAGAAAATTCAGGTCGTGTAATCCAACATGTAATCTGAACTACGTCACTTTGAAAAGCTTCTATATTACATGTAAAATGTATAGATTGTTATTAGCAAAAGCATAACTTTTAATGTGAAAAACGGGCAGTTAAAGTACTTAAAGGCCGATGTTTTTGGCTGTATTGTTAAATATTGATAATTTTTTCCCAGGTCCCAGGTTGTCCATCTAAAGTCTTGTTTAACACTAAAGATCACCAAGTTCCTGCAATCAGAACCTCTGGCATCTTTAAAATCTCTTAAATTTTATTCAGTTTTAGGTTATATTTACTGTTTTTTAATTTTTTCTTTAAAATCCTTTCGATATGTCTTATATTGCCTTTTGCTTCTTTTACATCTTGTCTTATTTGACTTGTTTGTCTTATTTAAAACACCTCTGCTTTAAAAAAAAAATTAGAAAGTTTTATTTTGTCCAGTTCAAATTTTGGTTTGTTTAACAGATATATATAGTTTTATATGCTATTGTAATATCATTCCCTACACTTTTTTTAATATCATTTTTCTACACTTACTTTACTTTCTTATTTTTATTTCACTGTAGTCTTGTTTTAACCCTAATCCCTGTGAATCCTAAAATGCCAACTTAGGGATCAGTATTGAACTGGCAGACAAAAGTCCAAAATTAACAATTTATGTGTGCAAAAGTAAATTGAATTGACTTATAAATATGATTTGGCTGTAATAATCTCAAATAAAGGTCCATATTTTCACTTTTTTGTAACTTTACACCAGGAAAGAAAGCAGCTGAACTTTGCATTTTAATTATTTTATCTATTTTTTAAAAAGCCAAAAAATGAACTTAACACTTTAGTACAAAAAATGTGATTTCTGCCACAAAATGATCTTTTTAAAACAATAAAAACAAAAAACAGTTTGGTGACATGAAGTAGCATGGAATCATGGGATTTGTTTTTATTATTTAACATCCACCATGACAGATGAAAGTCTGACTGACTGACTCAGGCAGAAATGTTCACGGACAAGCTGACGTATTAAACTTTTATTCATATTACGTTAACTCCCACGTGGCCCCCCCTGCTTGTTTCTCCATCACTGCTGCTGTAAGAGGGGGAAAACACACAGCCGGCGAGCTTCTAGAGTTTCCTCTCTGATGGCATTTGACATGCCCGTTTTACGCCCGCCTGCTGGCGTGTCACAGTGGGTGGCAGGGCCAACCACACCAGTTGTTTGGCGATTTACTGCTCTTGAGGTGAAAGGTTTATTGGACCGGACTAGTTATTACAGGGCTAAAATAAGAATTTGGTGAAGGCTGGGGGGTCTATGCACCCCCACCTCACCCCCCCAGAGCTGCTGCCACCTGCCACGAGCATCCACCAAAACACACACTTACTGTACACGCACACACGCACACACACACATACACACACGCATCTTAATCGGTATGTACAATCACAGTCATGTCTGCAAACTCTCACTAATTGTCTCTGTCGCTTCCTCTCACTGCGTCAGCTTAAGTGCAGACTTCTACAGTGGAAGATTTGTGGTTAACGCAGTGTCATTAAATGCATCACACATTAGAATTAAAACTGCAAAGCAACATTTAAAGCAGCAAAAAAATTGAGCGAATTTGTGATTGCAGAGCATTCTGGTCAGGAAGAGATGTATGGAAATGTGCAACCAAAGGTGTAACATTCACTGTCTAACATGCATGATGATGATAATGATGATGACAGTGTTTGTGCTGCCGTTAAATCATAATTTTTGCTCCAGTGGTTGTAATAAGAAGATTTTAAGTCATGGGACTCTTGCTGAGAACCAAATGGGACAATTAATAAATGTAGCTTATGTGTTGGCTTCTTTTTTAAGGGAATTTGCTAAGTAGCCTAGCTTAGCTTAGCATAAAGACTGGAAGCAGAGGGAAACAGCTAGCCTGACTCTGTAAAATGAAGACAAATTCAGTAAAAAGGCTAAATAAGGGTTGAAATGCTTCACTGTTATAGTTTGCTGCTCCTTTTACGGATCAAACCCAACACCCCCAGTCGTATCATCTCCATTTATGTCTACCATGATTGTGGTTTGTACAGAGGACCTTAAATGCATCATTATTGCAGGTTTCTTTTGCATTTCCCTTAATCATCCTCGTACCTCCACAGCACAGATAAGGCAGGTTGGGGCCTTTCTGACCCTTGTCAGCCCGTCGCTGTTCTGTCAAACCGTCTTCAGACCACCAGACAAGGCCGAACACCACCCACCCCTCCTCCACCACATCCTTTCTTCCTTCCTCTCCCTTCTCTTCCCGTCTTTTTTCCTTTTCTTCCAAGGACCCTGCGTGGTACATCGCCGTCTAGACGCGGCGAGTGAAAGGAGACGAGCCTCGAGCGCTCGCTCCTCTTTTTGTCCTCTGCCCCCCCCCCCACCGCCCCCGACCTCCAGCTCCCTCCGTCTGCCCTCCATTGTGGAGGAACAATACAGTGTCACTGTCTCTTCCTAAACATGTTGGGGTGTTAAAATCATCCTCAATATGAGCCGCAGGGGCAAGGGGAGGGGGGCCAGATCGAGAGCTGTCATGCCAACACACACACACACACACGCACACACACATACACACACACGTACACAAACATACATACACACACTTTGACCTATAGGGGAGCTGTCCCAAACCCATTTGTGTCAATCAGGGGGAGTTCAAAAGCCAGGAAATATTCCTTCACACATGCACGCACACACACAAACACACACACACACGCATACGCATGCACACATACACAAATGCACGCACACACACTGAGGAAACCTAAACTTGGCTGCACACAGAGCGTCAAAGATGTGTCAGTCAAAACACATGGCAACCAGGGGCCTTTCGGTGTGTGTGCGTGTGTGTGTGTGCATCTGTGTGTGTGTGTGTCTGGGGGTCAAGTTCCTGTGAAAACACAGATCCCACCCATAGATCCCCAACATGCCCACCCTCCACCCAGCGATCCCCGGCTCGTCCACAGATGGAGCCAGATCTCTCTCTCACCTCCATCCTCCATGTGACTAAACACACTGTTGCCATGGAGACCACAGCTTCATACTGTGATTCGGGGTTAACTGTCTTTGAGTAATTGAGTATCCGCCCTCCTCGCCTCCTTAAGGGGCGTTTCTGTCAACGTCTTCAGAGATTTTTTCCCCTTTTTTGTTCTGACTGGGCGGATAAAAATGATTTGATTCTGATTTTTTGTGAGACCTTTCGAGCCGTTTCCTCTCGTCCAATCAAAATGATGTCAGGCTCAGAAAAAAAAACACAATATGCCTAATAATTTTAGTTCTATACAATTCATTTAATTTATTTTTAATTATTATTAAGTTGTTATAATAAAAGGTAACACTAAATGCAGTTCTTTAAAGGCGTTATTTTTATTCTGCTGCTGTGTTACGTCTGAATATCTGAAGTCTCATCATGTGAGGGTCTGTTCAAGAAAAATATCATCATACGCCACTAAAAAAAGTGGTTTCACACACATTTGACTCTCTCTCCTAAACAGAATTAAAACCTGAAGCTACTTCTATCATAGATGGGCAGGTACAAGGCTCTGATTGGTCTGTTTGGTGTCACTTGAATCTGGCAGCAGTTTCCTCTAACAGGATCGTGTCCTTGCTGCACAAAAATGCCTCCACTCAAACACACACACAGACACACACACATTCACCGATACATCCCTGTTTGCCTGCTTATCATTCTCTAAAAGACACACACCCTCACACACATGCACGCGGGACAGATAATTTATTCAGCCGCTCTCTCGAAGCCTCCTCTGCAGTGACCCAAGCAGACAATAAAGCATCTCAACAATGGAAATGTTAATTTCCTCATTATCAGCCCTCTTAATTATTTGTTGTGACAGATAATTGCATGCAGGGTGTTTTATATCAGCAATAACCTTCTGCCTGCGTTGTCAAGGGGGCCTTGTCGCCTCTCCCGCCCCTGAGAGTCGCTTTTCACCGAGACAAAGAGCGAGGAGCGTGCGCACATAACCTTTTCTGAGCTCTGTGCCTCCTCTCCCCTCGCCATAATAGGAATAAATATTATAGATTAATTAATCCGCGCTGATTATAATTTAATCACTTTGCCTCCCGGGGTCATTGTATTATTATCCCACTTAGTGCGTGGCTTGTACACACACACACACACACACACACACACACACACAGACACACACACATATTGTAGACACACATATCCTGAAAATAATGGCATTATTCCAAAGCCTGAGTGATGTGCAGAGAGGTGTTTTCTGCCATTTTCCTGACTTATTAATTACCAGTAACACTGTGTTACAAGCCTGTGTGAGTTTTTAGTGAACAAACACACACGGATGCAGCACAGTGAACATGCACTTAGCTGAAAATGTGCACACAATGCAAATATGCACAAAATACAGAAGGATATGTGCATGCAAATACACAGCCATGAAAGGGTCTGAGGCTTTTTCAGGGAAAGTTCACTGCTGGATTTTGTCTGATAACCACTGATTTATTTCCTCCAACAATTTTATTTTACATGCTTTGGCAACACAAATGTCTTTACATTTTACCATTAAAGTAAATTATCATTAAAACAGAAATTGCAAATAAACCGAATCTTTAAAACTTGTAAAAAGGGGTAAAAAAACAAAGATTTCTGACAAGAACTCTGATCCAATCAGTATTATCATTTGACCAAAGCCTTTGTTACTGAGTTGATGATAAAAAAACAATGAAAGTTAGTTAACCAACATCTCCTAAATTTGGATAATGTGTCAGATTTACACATTTAAAACCTCAGTTCTTCTTTCATATCTATTAAATTTTGTTGCACTTAACACTGAAAACTTGCAACAAAATAATTAAAATGAAAAGGAATTTGTCAAAAAACTGGAAAATCAGAGGCCAAGCTAAAATGGCGTTTACTCCAACATGTAACTTTAAATCTAAGAACACTGGATCCTACATTTCCCATAATACAACTGAATAGTATCTTGTAAAAGACCCCCCCTTTAGGGTAAACATCCAGTTTGCTCAAGTCTTTCATCCTGTGTTTAAAGTGCAGATTTTAATGTTTTATGTCCAATCAGATTCAAGTTTGATGGCATCATTATGATAATTTCTTTCACTAATATCTCTGCTTTTAAAAAGTTTCCTTAAAAAAACACAGATGACATCACACCACCATGTTAACATCCTGTGTTTCACTCCTCCTGAGGTCTGGACTCTGGGTGTAAAATCGGTGGCGTGTCCCTTTAAAAACGCTTGGCGAAGCTACAAAGGTCATCATTATCATTCTAATTCTTCTCATTTAGAAACAGGGAGCAGCCAAACATTCTCCCCTACATGAAACCTGGCTCTCCTCTAAACACACCAACATGTAATACAGACTGAGCCTGCATCCATTTCAGTGCAGAGGACTTGGCAGCGCCGGGCGGCACCGCGTCCAAGTCATTTTGGTTGTTGGACGACGGATGAAAAAAAAAAAAAAGAAATGCCTCGCTCGGTAAACAAATCTACAAAGCAGAAAACAGACGCTGTTAGCAAAGCGACTGACGGGTCGCTCGCAGCTCTGCTGTCACACAAACGAGTCGCAGGGACAAACACATAGTCGGCCAACGCAAAGAAGTCCCCAGTCAAAACACTAATTTTATGTCCTGTCGAGTCTCATTTGTGGACCAAACTGTCAGAAGGAGATCAGGGACAGACAGAAGCTGTTTTTATGTAAGAAGAGAACTTAAGTCTGACAGAACAATCCTGCTTTTATGACTTTTTTTCACTTTTCATACATGCATGTGCTCTGTTGTTATACCTGTTTGCATTCTGCTTATCTCCATGAGTTATGCTAATATTTCTATTAGCATGTTTATATGTGAGCTAAGATCTTTTGGGAGACTTCTGTCTGCAAAAATTGTTTATATTAATCTGCAAATGATAAAATTTCTGGTGTTATTGTTGCTAAAAATGGAGGATTTTAAGGTTAAAGTTCTGATTCTGATTTTCAGGTATAAAATCATTCAAAAATATAAATTTAAGGAATCAGGGTTTGAACAAGAAGCTTCATCTGCTGTTTTTTTCACTCTAAATCAAAGTATCAACTCTTATTAAGTCTTATTAGAAAATAAAGCAAATAGGAAAAGAATCAATTCACTTGCACTTGCTGCATGCTCAAGGGTGGAACACACTGATTTCTGCTATGCGTGAGCATGTGTGTGTGTGCATGTGTGTGTGTGTGTGTGTGTGGGTGTGTGTGTGGGGGGGGCCTTGACAGCAAAACACACATTCTGATCTTCTCCCCAAATGTCCATGAGGGGTAACTTGAGCTCTGCATACAGGTGCAGCGTGCAAGGTGTTTAACCTCTCTCTATGGAAACACACACTCACACACACACACACACACACACACACTAACTCTTGACACGGTCTACACTGATTTGAAACACCTTACATTCTACACATGCCTTCCCTCATTTTTCTCTTTTCCCACTGAGAAGCTGCTGCTGGTGTCCATCTTCACACACACACACACACACACACACATGCAGGCTGACAGCTTATCCTACCTCCCACATGTGTGACAGGTGTCAGGCCCAGTGGGAGCATTTACAGCCCTTAAACCCTTGACTTCTGACACTTGACCTTCTTTGCTCCTTCAGCCCTGAGGCACCTGCAGTGGCCGGAGAAGCTCCTACGAGGCGAAGAGGAACCTGTCGTCTTGATGTTAAACCGTGAAGCAACAAGAAATACAGCAGGGAAACTTTACTGTGAAAGGTCCAGAGATGTGTTTTAGGTTAAAGTTTTTATCCCAAAAAATCTTGTAGTCTGTTTGTCATTTTATTCTAAAGCTGCAGCAACTGGGTGATTAATCAAAAGTCTGATTGATTTTCATTTTCACTTTTTTTTTCTTTTTATGGGCTAAAATATTAACCATAATAAAGGTTTTTACATTGATCAGTAAAATAAACAATATTATATTTAGCTGCAGCCTTTATTATATGTAAGATAACAACAACAGTGTTGCAAAGTTGAATCTATGAGGCTCAAAGTCTTTTAAATAAAGTGCACAAATAGAATATTACATAATAAATTCAGTCAGTGTGGAACTTTATTTTGATTGGCTGCTGTTTTGGTCTGAATGAGTAAACAGCCAATCAGAAAGCTGTATCTCACTTGTTTGCTTCGAGTGACAGAAACACTGCCTGAAGAAAAAGCTAATCATGACACAAAAACAAAAAAAACCCCTGTTAAATTAAAAACAAAAAAAGGAGAGGGGATTTTAATTTTATTTCAAAAAATCTTTTAAAAATGGCCCTGAAACAAAGTTTAAGATAACATTTAACATTATTTACCTGAGTTTAAAAACTATCTTTATTATTTCATAGTTTCATGTTTTGTTACATTTAATGTTTATTTTTCTGATTATGTATTTGCTTATAACTCTAACAATTTTTATTTCATTTCAGACACTTCAGGGCTTCTTACGTATTAAATTTTTCATATATTTGTAGCCCACTTGGATGTTTTTTTTTTCTTCAAACTTTTATTGGGAACATTTGAAGCAGCAAACTCAGCTTTAAGTTTGCTGTTTTTTTCACAGAAATTAGAATTAATAACCCCAATGACAAATTATTTAAATGCCAAACTTTCTTTTTTGAAAAATCAGGTTAGATTACAGTTTTCAGTGATAACATTTTTAAAAATATTGTCCTAAACACAACAGGAATCAAGGTTTTCCTGAAAAAATTAAGATTTTAGGACTAAACATAAGTTGAAATTGTTATTTATGTTTAATGATTTTTATATTAAAACACTGTTTTGCAGTCACAGAGTCGGTTCACCTTCACATTTATTTCTCTGCTAAAAAAACTGGTGACAAACACATAAATGCTTGTTTCTGATACATGCAACTCCGGACATGCTTATGCATCAAACAGACGACCCGAGGTCTTTATCAAATGATCAGACATTAACATGTGTACAGTACACACAACCATGCTAAATAACACACCCACACACACACATACACGGTGCCACGTTTTAATGAAAACGTCTATATCAAGCAGCTGCTCAGTGGATGTAAAGAGGGACAATTACTGTATGTGTTTTCCGTTTGATTGCAAAACGGGTGAAACTTAATTAAAATTCGCAATGATTAGCATATGCATTGTGTGTTTGTGTGTGTGCGAGTGTGTGTGTGAGTTGCGGATTCACACACACACACACACACACAGAGTTAGCCCCCCCTTTTCCTCTCTATTTCCTCACTCAGGACTCCCCAGTGTGTTGGCAGTGAAGTCAGTTTAAAGAGGATAAACACCCCCTTTAACTCTCCCCTCATTTCCTCCATGGCCTCCTTAAATTAATCTCCACACACACACACACACACATGCCTGCCTAGACGCACATGGCTGGCTGGAAGTTGACCCTTGACCCGGACAGATTTCACGGATTATCCCTTTTTTGTCCGAGCATTGCCTTTCTGATCCATTACTTTGCCTTCATGTTAAAAAGTGGCCTTTTCTTTCTTCTCATCTCCCCTGTTGCTTTAGCTGGTGAAGCCTCTGCATGCGTTACCTGGATTCCCAGGGTTTGTAACCAAAACCACTGAGTTTTTAAGCCACTGAAAGGCAGAGGAGGCTGGAAAAGAGGGAGTGAGGAGGGAAAAGAAGAGGATGAGAAGGAGAAGAAAGAGATATTGCAACAAAGAGGAAAAAGACAAAAAAAAATACTGAGGAAGACAGACAGAAAAACAACGTTAAACTTTTACTTTTAACATGAAAAATTTAATTCCACTTGTCCAAAATGGTGTTTTTCAAGATTCTTAAAAAAAAACAAAGAAAGGAGGACAAAAAGAGGATAAAAGACAAAACAGTTTGTGGCAAAGAGACAAAAAACTCTCAGTGTAATTCTGAAAAGACTCAAGTCAGAAGAGAAAAGAGGCAGAAAAAGGGAAAATGAAATAAAAGCAGGGATTTAGCTTGAAGAGGTAAGTTAAACGCTGCATTTTCCCCCCCTTCTCCTTAACCTTTGAAGTGAACAGATTGCTTCCAGGGCAGAGGGAAAAGCCATTTACCCAACATATATTCATGTCCCTGGTTAAACAGCGGACTTAGGCAGAAGAATAGAGATTAGCTGCACTCTCAGCATCTCATTACATCCTAAAGGAAGCCATTCAAGTGGGCTTCAACAGCTGGTTTTTGCACAACTTCCCCTTTTTTTGCAGAATAAAAGGACACACAAATCCTTTTTTTTCCCTTTCTGTCAAAAAGCATAAAATAAAAAAAAACATTTAACCTCCAGAGATGTTTTTAAGGAGAAAATAACAGCAACAAAACACAACCTGGAGCAACAAACAGCAGCACTTTGAGTGACAGAAAAGCTAATAGGAGCTTGTTAGCTGTCAATCAGAGGGGGAAAAATGACATTGTAGCCCTGTTTGACCCTCCCCTCATATTGTGAGTGACACTTTGATTGGACAAGGCGCTTTAATGTAACATCTAATAGGGCCTTGTATTGTGTCAGTCACAGGAGCAGAGTCTGTCTTTCCAGCTTTACTGCCTCCTCCGCACACTGAAGGACGCTGCTTTAACCATCAATATCACTGATTTCACCAGAAATGAGTGAAACATCAGTGTTTTTGTCAAATGTGAAGCAGAGAGACCAGAGAAGAAGACATGCTTTCACCAGACAATAGAGCTGTTTTTTTCAGGGGACACAAAACAGAGGACAATAATCTCAATTTAAATACTTTTAAAAGTCTGTTACACTAGTAGATTAAAATGAAAAAGGTTGTTCAATCACTCACTGGTAAATAGATATCTATAGAAAATACTGTACGTATAAAAACAGCTGTCAAAGCCCCACTGACCTTCTCTTTGTCAGTATTTTATTAAAGCTGAAGTTAAAGGAAGTTCAATCAGACTTTCCTGCAACTTCAGATTCATATTTTTGTTCTTAAATACAGTTTGACATTAAAAATTACAGTAAAAACTGACATTTGTGTGTGTTTTTGCATTTAAAGGTCAGGATGGACAGACTTCCTCTTGTGTTGTTGATGACAGACACAAACTAGTCTGTTGAGTGTTTCTCCTTGAAGAGACCACAAATTAAACAATAAATAACTTTTGTCATTTTATTTTTGCACAAATGAATATTAACTTCCTGTGAAATCAGGTGGGCTACTCGATAAATCACTCGGTGGAATAAAGTGATGTTGATGTTGATGTGTGTGTCAAACTGTGCAAAACTCAGCGGATTAAACATTTTCTTACTATGAGGCATTAAATAACAGTCATCGAGCTACTGAACCTATATTTATAAAAAGATGAGGCCAAAATTTCTCCATTTTAAAACTGGGAAAGTTTTATAGATTATCTGCACAGAGCCGCTTAAAAGCAGCTGGCTACAAATGATAATGGAGACCCGCAGCAGCTTTTTTTCCCCCCAGATGCTCGACACTGACGACATTTTGAAGGCAACATCCAAAAGGTTTAAGACCACTGTGTCTCCTGGTCTCACCTGAGTACCTGACAGTGATATACTGTAGGCTCTCCAAGGACAGATGGCATTACTAAGTAAATTATGTACTAATTGTAGCTTCACTTTTTTACTATTTGATTCTTTATTGATGTCAGGATGAAGCTGAATAAGAGAAATAAACTTTAATCATTCTCAAAAACTCTCAAGTTGATTTCAAACGCAATTCAAACTCACTGACAGTAAAACAGTCTTTGATTTAGTGACTCTTTTCTAACATGTGCTCACAAAACACAAAAAAACAGGTGAAATCAAAGGTTTCCCAAAAGTTTGATTCTGTGACAGACTTAAAATACAGTTTTCAATTATGTTTTATGAAATTATAAACTATCGATAAAGACCAAGAGAATTAATCTGGCGGATGAAGGACATGTCCATAAAACCTGCCAACCTTTAAGTGCACAAGTTTCTGATTTAAGCCAAACACAAAAGTAATGTAATCAAGCACAACAGATGTTCAGAGAGCATGTGTGTGTGTGTGTGTGTGTGTGTGTGTGTGTGTGTGTCTGTACAATATAGGAAACAGCACAATAAAACAAAACACAAAACAGACCGGAACACATCAAAACTACTAGCCGGCTCTAAAAAGATGAATGTGCTCTTTGTTGCTTAATCTAAAGTGTACTCTATGTGCAATTCACGAGTGTGTGTGTGTGTGTGTGTGAAGTTCCCTGTGCTTTGACAAGAGGTTAGCAGCACTAAAATAAACCTCAAGAGAACCGTTTGTCTGATTTTCCCATCAAAATAATGAAACGTGATCAGGTTTCGCTGCGCTGTGCCAGGGAGCGTCCAACTGTCAGGGAGCACTTCAAAGACTTGTGGCCCTTCTGCACTTCGCCTGCCCCGGCCCTCGCTCACTGGCTGGCTGCATGACATTCCTGGTTTGTTTCTGCTGCCTTTTTATTTTTTTTTTTCTCCTCTTCTGTGCCCTGACATTCAGCCTGTAGCTCTCACAGCTAAATTACAGCAGATATTTAAGAGGGGAAAACACAAAGTGAAGTCAGAGGAAAACAAGCTAGAGAGAGTTCAGCAAAACAGAGTGTTTTCCAGGACAGCGATACTGCAAAAAGCATCACTGACAATCTTATATCTTGTACTTATTGCTGTCATAAGTGGGCAAACTGGAGCAAAAGACTTAAACATGTTCAACCAGAACTTAAACGGAAGAGGATGCGGCTAATTTGAGTGCAAACAAAGCAAAAAAGGCAAATTACTTCCAACATGGCCGCCCCCTTTAGTACAAAACAAAACACAAAAATGTAGAAACAGCGAGGAGAGACAACAATTACTAACATCCACTTTGCAACAGGAGAAGAAATCGGGGGCGAAATCATATGAAATGTGGTCTTAATTTTAGGAAACACTGCCACTAACAGCAGCACTGCTACGAGATAAAAGCTACCAGTTGTCACAACCAAAAGATCCATTTGTTTACGGTAATTATACACACTCTCACACACAGCCACACACACACACACACACAGAGAAGAAGAGGCATGCTGGTCTTTGGGAGGACGGACAGATGAAGTGCGATGCACTGCAGAGTATTCATTTGCAGTGGTGGGTGGCCTGTGGCCTGTGGCACCACGACTGTCCCTTTCATTTGGAGACGCCTGGAATGGTGTGGGTGTGTGTGTGAGTGCATCTCTGTATCTTCTGCGTGTGTGTGTATCTGTTTGTGTGTGTGTGTGTGTGTGTTTGGACCAAATGAAAGGAAATCACGGTAATCGGAGTCGACACAGCAGGATGCACGCACACAGACGGAGATACAGGCCTTGACTCGATTGTCAACTTCTTGTAATTACTCTCATACTTTAAAAAAAGAGACGCGGAGACAAACGGACTGAATGACTGACACACATACAAATAGCATGAGACAAGATGTATGTGTGTTTCGAGCGCGAGTGTACTCTTTAATTCTCCTCTTAAATCTGGTTGTGATATGAAGATGCGTATCGCTTTACATTCTTCGGGTCATTGAACGCAGCAGCCTGCAATCACTGGCGAGGGTTACTGGCAGAACAGCCCAAAATAGTGGAGAGAAAGATGGCAGGATGACTCTGCGGTTAAAGAAACTGTCATTCAACCAGCGAATGTCTGTTTCAGCTCATTTGTTGTCTCCGAGCTTGAACCCTGCTGAGGTGCTTCAACACATTCAAGGTCGTCCACATCAGAAGATTTGCCAAAACCCAAAAAAATGTTCAAAAACAGTGTTTTATGTGTTTATTTGCAACACTTTGAAATGAAAGAAGTTAATTCTCCAATGCAAAGACAACTCCAAGGTGGTTAAAGGATAGTTTCAGTCTTAAATTCTGCTTTGTTTACTCCTCATTAAGAACTTTTAAGATACTTAGATGTTGAAAAAAACAGCTCTTTCACAACAAATTAGCACATTTAGCTTGATATCATATTTTCTGTTGCGCTCAGATGCTAAAAGCCTAATCAAACAAGCATGGAAAGGAAAAAATTTCAGTGTGACGGAGCGCCCCAGGGACGTGTTTTTTTTAAGTTAACCCAAAAGTTAGCATCTCCCTGGTTCCCTCAACAAAAAGCTAGAGGGATTTTTCCATTGGTCAAAAATTCCCCACAATAAACTGACTCGTCATAAAAAGTATCTGCCAAGTATTTGTTTTTTAGTCAAGAGAAACATGTTTTGACAAAAAAGGGAGAAGCAGAAAAACAAAACACTGATTTTTATTATAACTTTATATATGTGCAACCCCTGAGAGAGAGCAGAGGAAGTTTTTTTGGAAGTTTGAAGCCTATTTCAGCTAAAATTAAACACTAATTAGGACAAAAATGTTAATTAACTTACAGGTCTACTAGCTACTTTGCTAACAGTATGCTAACAACTGTCTTTTCCACTTTTTATGCCATTTCTATTGTTAAAGAAGGGATGGCACGGACCTGAAATACATTTACAAAGACTTTCTTATGAGCAAATGGCTCCTGAAAACATTGAATATTAACCTTTGGGTCATAATTTCCCCTAAAATGTGCGTATCACGTTTCAGATCAGGAAACGTCGTTTATCAAAAAGCATTGTTAAATCTGCAGTCTGACCATGATCCTGTTTCACAGCTCATGGGAACCAGACAGGAGCTGCGAGGACAGAAGTCTCCCATGGAGGAGGGCAGGAATCCCAAAGGGGCATTTTTAGGAAATTTGAGAGCAGTCGATGAACATTTGAGCAATGCTGATGTCAGCTTTTACAACCTCTGGAGATCATGTACAGTGTTTTCAGGTTGTACCGCACAGCAGTTTTATACTCTAGTAGACGATCTCATCCATGACAAAAACTAATCACATGAGACATTTTCCATAAAGTGAAGAAAATGGATCCACTTGTTGTTTCGTCTTAGAGAAACATAACGTTGATGTATGAAAAGACTCCGACTGAGAGTGAATTCATAAGAGGAGATATAAACAGAGTTACAACGCAGAGTAGTAAATAACAAACATGTATGCTGATTTTTCTACACATCCCCCAACAAAATGTGTGCAAATTTTCTTAAAAAATCTCAATTTTTATGTAACATCTAATAATATGTAGAACTGAGATCTGATATAACCACATTTAGCTAGTTTTAGGCCAATAAAAATATGACTTAGACCAAGAATTGACACCAACTTTTATCACTTGATGCTTTGCACTCAAACACTGACACTATGAACGACTCAGTATTTCTCCACCACAATGTGCAGTCATTTATAGACAATATATCTTAACAGACAGGTTAATAAATAAAACTGAATTATCCAAATATTTTTTAAAAATAAAGGGAAGCAGTTAGGCTCAACTGGAGGAACACGGACTCAAGATCTTGGGAATAAACAATAAAACCTCCAATGGCACAACCTTCAAAGGTGTATTCAATGGTTTTATGCCTTTCAGGAATCCTGTTTATCTGCATTAAGGCTGCAGATGAAAATGAGCAAAACTTACATCATTACAAACCGTTTATTTGATTTATTCCAATTCTGAGCACCAGTGAGAGCTCAGATTTCCATTTTGCTCAGTTCAAAAGTTCACACTCACATGACAATCCTCTCTACTAAAGAGACGTTTCTACAGATGATATCTGGGATATCCTTGTGATTCTTTTCACTCGTCACGCACACACACACACACACACACACACACACACACACACAGTCTAGGACGGAGCATCCTTTCGACCGCAGAAGCGACAAGATAAATAAAGTGATCTAAAGCTGCTCTCTCAGCTCAGCGAGGAACGTTATGGAGAACGTGAAAGAATGCAGATGTCAACATCTTAAACTGGCCGCAAATTGGCGGTGGGGACACCACTGAGGTTTCCACTGCCACCAAACCCCCCAACACCCACCCCCTTCCTCCACCTCTCATCCTCCTCCTCTTCTTCTTCTTCTTCTTCGTCTCCTCCTGAAACCCCTCCCTCACTTTGCCCACAGTGAGAAACTTACAATAAAAACACAAAAACTGCGTTGTCTGCAATAACAACGCAGCAGAATCGGGTATTTTATTTTGCTGCGCTGTGAAAACGAGATAATCACAATGATCAACACCAAAACCAGACATAAAAATCAGTGAAGCATAAAAACAACAACTTAAGGTTTAGTTTTTCTGTTAATTTGACAAAAATGCAGCATAAATCTGTCAAAGTTAATTAGCTAAGGGAAGTCAAGAGTATGTATCATGCTTATATTTTCCCAACAATGTCTTTATCTATGGTTGTGCATTTGTAAGGTGATGAAAATAAAATAACTGGTAGTTTTACCAACAGTATGAAAGCTTTTATATACACTATGTTTCAATCATTTAACATTATTTACTGCTTTTGCCGACTATATTTTGACTTGTCTGCTAACATTTTATGACATTTTTTTGAGTTTCTGGACCATATAATTTCTGCCAATGAGCCGCAAAGCTTCGGTTTGAAGGAAAACAACTACAGATTTAAAAAAACTGGACGACTCTGAGGTTCAAACAAGGATACGACCAGTGAGTCTGTCACCCAACTCATGAGGGTCGTTTGCATCTGTCAATCGCAGGAAGAAAATGCCTCTGGACGTTCATGGAGGAGCTTGGCAAAGCGAAATCACACAGAAAAGATGCTTCAGAGGAGAACAGAGAGAGAGGAGAAGGAGGGATGGAAAAGAGAAAAGAAAACGTCGCGGGCTGAAATAAGACAATGCGGGTTGTTTTGACACATCATGTCCAAACACGCCAGCCATCAATGTGGAACGCTGTGGATCTGTGGCTTCGCAAAGCAGAGGAGAAGAGGAGGAAAGAGTGATGAAAAGATGAAGAGAGTGACAGATAGTAAAAACACCACAATCAAGTTATTAAAAAAGAATTTATGTATTTAATTTAACTGCAAATTACCCCAAAAATGGAGCCGACTTTGTGGCAAAAAAAAATGAGGATTGTTACTCATATAAATCAACAGATACTAATCGTCTGTGTGATTTGTTCTGATGGTGAACGTTAGTCATTTAGTCATCCTCAGTGCTGACAATATGTGGCATTCCTCGGCCATGCCAGAAGAGAAAACACCCGATTGAAACCAGGAGGAAGAGAAACACCACAAGAAATAAAGACAGTAACGTCTATCGGCAGCGGATCAGTGTGGGAATCCAAAAAAAAAAGAAAAGAAAAGAGGCTCTGAGGTTTATTTGGCAGGATTTGTCTTTTGGAGTGTATCAACAAACAGCCTTTAACTCTCTGCTAAGAAAAAGAGTGGAAGATGGGAGGATTTTATGAGGTGTGATGACAAAGCACAGAGAGAGAAAAGATAAAACTGCATGGATGTGATAAAAACAATAAGGACTCAGCAGAAACAAACATGACGCGCTCCATCCAAACCACAGATAATATATATATATTTGGTATGTTTTCCAGTCATATAAGTTGCATTGAATTGTGCACTGAATTGCCAAACTTGTCATCAGGCTGTAAAATATTATGAAGAAATGTCTCAGACACTCAGCATGGATGAAGGTTCCCAACATACACATCTCTTCTCTATTTTCATCTTAAAATATACATTTTATAAGGCTGTAAATCTTTTTAAAAACATGAAACGCACAGAAAATCACATCTGTGCCTGACAATGATAATTATCTATACATATATTATTGGATTAATATTTCAAATAATCATCATATAGGCAATATACCATATCCAAAAGTATCTCTGACTACTTTAAAAACAGTTTAATTTGAAAATAATACACCATTTTTCATGTTTCTGTATTATTCGTGTCCAGTCTTGATGTGCAAAGAAGCTGTAAACTGCTGCTGTGATATAAATACAAGGGAGTTAAAGTATAAAGCAGCTTTAAAATTTTCCCTTCAAGTACAAAATTGTACTCACTCAAAGATAAATGTATGAATTAGTTGTTCAAGAGAAATTTTCCACACAACTGCAGGAGCATAGTGTATTAAATTAAGTACAATCTGTCTTAAATGAAATTAAATATTAAGTCTGTGGTGCCTGAACATCTCTGCTTCTTCTGGACTCAAACATATCGTCAAACATGTCCGCTTTAAGTTGTTCAGCCTCATAAAATCTGTTGAAGTTCTGCTTTTAGATTTTACAGAAGTGAGGCAAACAGAAGACTGTGCTCTTTTCACTGATTGCTGTTTAAATACAATCTTGTAAGACTTCATATGTATAAAACCCTGCGTGTAGAATGTTTAACCTCATCATTCTCAAATTAATTGTGAGGTCTTTGTGGAGCGGCTGTGGAAAAGCTTTCAGACAGCTCGTGTAAAATATCGCCACCGAGGGACCCGCGGGGGTCGCAGAACTCATCAAGTTTCAAATTCCACTGGTGCTCGCTTCATTTAAATGACTTGTTAAGGCTGATAGTTTGACATGCAGGCAGGCAGACCTCAATGCATGACTGTATGTGATGCTGACTGATGGCACGCAGGCGCACACACACGCAGACATGCAGCACTGGTGGCGTGAGAGGTGAACTGCAACGTGTCAAATATCAGCAGCCACTTTACACCGTGACACTCAGACGTGTCTGCATAATAAAATGAAATGACTCGATTGCAGCCGGTGGGAAACCCCCCCTCACAGTAAAAAATTAAAAATAGATAAAGAGGGGCATTCTGGCTAACTGAGGACAACCTGCACACTGGTTGATTTCATGGGTTTAAATCTTGTTTGTTTCTCACAGAGTGACAAAAATGAACTTTTTGTGACTTCTATTTAAAGTAAAACTATATATCTTTACTAAAGTGGTAACATATGATAATTATGGGATCATGCTAAATGCTAAGCTGCTGGCAGGCATTTAGCTAACATGCTAAGTTATTACAAAAGTTAGTCAGAACTTCAGCAAAATGATGTTATATTACAGATAAACCAAAAGTTTGCTAGCATTAGCTACTGTTAACTGCCATGAGCTACTGCATGTGATGGTAACTTGAATCCAGTGCAAGAATTTTAGCTAGTTAAACTAATGCTAAGCTAATATGCTAAGTTAATGTTATACAGTGATTAGCCAGATGTTTGCTAACATTAGAAGCCTCTTCAGCTACTGCACTGAAGGCAATTTGAATCGTGTGCAATAATGCTGCACTAAAAATTTGAGCTCATGTAAAGGAAGTTAATTGCTTAATGTTAATATGTTGACAAAATAGTCTTTAAAAAACTGGCCGTGATTTATTGAAAATCTTAAAATTTGAAACCTAAAAAGACCATTTGTCAAATCTTTTTGTTTTCTTCAAGTGTTTCACTAATTGATAAGAATTTAATAGTTGACCAAACTTTTGTCTGCCACTTTAAACTTTATTCACATGACTGCAGTTTTAGAGTAATTAACGTTTTTAGAGGGTGAAAACAGGCCAAAAAGTAGATCATTTAGTGCCTGACAAAATAAGTCAACCACACCTCCATGAGGTCAAATATCTTAACCAATGTCAGATAGATATTTTTTTAACTACGTCTGGTTCTGCTTCATTTAGGAATTCATGGAAAAAAGAAGAATCTGAAGTTATAGTAGTTTTCTCGACACAGTTTTCCAGACAGAAACATAAATTACAAGTATAAATGCAAACAGACACATGCCCACACATGTGTAGTGTAAACTCCATACAGCTGACTGACGACTAAATCAAGTTTCAAAAGAGAGAGAGAGAACTTTATTCCCATAAACGAGGAGGCATTAATTCTCTCAGTAAGTCTGAAGAGTCTGACAAGCAAACGATGGCTAAACGCACACACACACACACACACTCATACATGCAAACACATGCACACAAAGCTCTCCAAATGGAGGTTTAACAAGGGAGATATGGGCAGGAGAGTGAGTGAGATGATGGTTGTAATGTCAGAGACAGTCTGTCCCACATGGTTCCCATAAGTGTGTGTGTGTGTGTGTGTGTGTGTGTATGTGCATGTGTAACATGTTTCTGTTGCATTGGTGGGATTTTGATTTTAGATCATCATTGTCTTAATCGAGGATGGATGAATTTTGAAGGGGACAGGGGGTTAGCGACGGGTGGTGCCAGTGGTGTAGATATTTAGACGCCAACACACACACACACACACACACACATCTGAATCTCCCACATATGCACACACACACATACACAGCAGTCAAGTACATCTTGATCGCGCTGTCAGCGATCAGCGCCAGCACCCTCATCTCCTCGTCCAAGTCCATATTTCACTCTCACCCTGTCCAACAGCACACACACACACACACACACACACACATATATTTTTATCCACAAACATGCACCGTCACACACACACACACACACACCATGTCTGTGTGGGTCACATGTTCCCGCTGATGATCTGTCTGAACACATAGTGGATCATAGCGAACACACACTTCATTAATAAGTGGATAAACAGGAATGAAAAGATATAACTTAACGTTGTGATGCTAAACAAAATAAACACTTTTTTCTGCTTCCTGTTGTTTCCATATCTACTGTATCTAAACAAAAAAATCATGTTAAAGAAAGACACTATTTCATACAAAAGACATAAATTATGAGTAACTTTAAATGTGCGGTTAGTTTGCAACAAGCATTAGCTGCAGATAGCTAGCATAAGTCGCTATCGCTACTCATGGCTGACCTGACAAAGAAAATACTTCCACCTCCAAAAAACAAAGATCTCATCAGCAGAAAACATGAGGAGATAAAAGATTAATCCCTCAACATATTCAAAAGTGAAGTAAGCCAAACCGAGAGAGAAGGCTTCCAAGAGGAAAACAGTTCAAGATGAGAAGAGACTGCAGAGAGATGCTGATGTGGCTCTTTGTGTTGCTATCATTACTTGGCTGCAGGCCTTTTATTCTTAGCGTCTGCTAGATAAAAGAAGTCAATAAAAAAGTAATAAAACTGGCCACCAAAGGGATGATAACTTAGCGCTTAAGATGTTAACAAATAATGCTCATAAGTCAAAGGCGCTTTGTGTAAAATATTTGTAAGTTTATCATCACTAAACCATTTCCTGTAGCTCTTTGTTTCAGATGGTAAGTGCTAACAGCTTGTTAGCCTAGTTAGCCGTGCAGCTAATGCCCATTTTAGCTAATCAAAAAACCTGTAGCTCTCAGCTGTGTGATTTTGGACAAAGTCACTAAGAGGGATTACTTGAGATTTGCTATCACCCATGTTAACTTTGAACTCGGCTAAGGATGTTGAATATCCTTCCAACTTTAACAGCGTTTTAATTGAAAACATGAACCTTTTCCATATAACTCAGAGTGCTGAGTGTGATAGATGTCTAGAGTAATGAACACAGCGACACTGTGGTAAACAGCATCAAGATGTCAGCAGCATGAGTGTACAGGATATCTCCATTATCTCGCATAGCAAGCGCTTTTTTCAAAATAGGAGTCAGTGGTGGCTGCTCAATAGAGGGCGCTGTGGCAAAAACTAACCTCTTTACACAAGAAAACTCAGAGAGACATTTACTGAATATGACCTTTGCTAATTTATAAAACAGTCTACAATAGAGATGTAGATTTAATGTTGTTCCATGTTGTCTAAAGTTAGTGATAGGAAAAACATTTTTAATCCCAGGATGCAAGAAATCTTTGCACATTTTTAAGTTGCACATGTATGAGAGAGACTGTCAGCCAACCCAAGACCCCGGTCCGAGTGGTTTGTTTAAACATGCATTTAAATATGTTAAGTATGTTTCAGTGCATAATAACATATTTAATACCTGCTGCTGTAAGTGACTCTGACCTTTAACCCTGCAGGATAAGAGAATTTCACAGTTAATTAGTAAGTCAACCTTTCCTCAGATGGGAGGAAATTTGTTTGCTCTTGTCTTGAAGCTCGGAGCACATAGTTGAAGCTGAATGCATTGAGCTACATGTCAGTTTGTGTTGACCTACTCCTGCTTCAGGCCACTTCTGCCCCCATAATTAAGTGAATTATCTCACAGAGGACAGTGGCCATACATCCACGCTGGCGTGCAGGAGGCGGCTGGCTGCTGAAGACGCTGCCCTGACAAAATGGCCTCCCTGTACATAGATAATGAGGCAGGGGCCTGACAGGTGGGCTCTGATTAGGAAGGAAGGTCCTGAGGTGGGCATGGAGGTAGCACACACACACTCACACACACACACATATTTCAAGCTCACCCAGTGTGTCCCACTGTGGTAAACACACTCATCAGAAGGAGGCTGTCCCTGGAGAGGCAGAGCATGTTTGACATCATTAATTGGCTTTTTCAGTGCAAGGAGTCAGGGAGATGAAAAGCTTTATCAAGCTGAAATAATTAATTTTGCCCTCGCCACCCCGAATTCGCTGACACTTCACTTCTCTCAGAAAATGAAGAAGGCGAAAAAATGACTACTTTTTCCTCTTCTCTCTCCTTTTTCTTGATTCAATCCCTCTATTAGCTTTTTTTTTTGGCTCTGGCTCGAGAAGACACATTAAAGGAGGTAATGTGCGTTTTTGTATTCAAATACAATTAAAAGGAGATTCAATTAACTTGAACCTGTATGAAGGGCGAAAAGGTTAGTTTTATCTCATCCGCTTACAAAGGCCATAGATTAGAGGGCCACTCTATGTGCCCAGAGCAGCGTACACATTATTTCCAATTAATTCTAAATTACAGAGAAAATTATAGGGGTTTGATAATACACCATCAGAGGGGCCAAAACTTTAATCACTTTGCCTTCCTGACACAGCTCTACTCAGATAATTAGTTTAATTAAGCTCTTTGAAATGCACCCATATGTTAAAGTGGCAAAAGTTAAAACTACGCCTGAGTTTGATAATGTAGCTAAGAAGTGAGTGGAAATGGAGAAAGAGGGCGGTCCTGTCCAGGTCATCAAATAAATCTGAATACATTCTGTTTAAAACGTCAGCTAAAATCCATAAAGATCATTTAACCAAAGTTATTTAAATGCATATATATGCCACATTTTGTGTCATTTTAATGTAAGTTTTTATGTGCATGATGCAATGATAAATTTCTGAGAAAGTGCCTGTTGTATATGTTCACAGTGCTGCACACAAATGAGTTTTGTCACTTGATTATCTTTAACACCAGAGTTAAACTCATTTTTGTGTCCACAGTTGTGATTTCTTGGCTCTAAGCAGAAGTGGTGGAGTTGTCAGAGTCTGCAAGATCTCATTCAACAGATCCAGGACAACCAGAAACAAAATGTGGAGAATCAACAATGTAGTGAAAGAGCCCACAGCCTCCATGACTAAACAAAGTGCAAAGTGCAAACACCCAGAGCATTCTGGGTGTTTCTCTGATATTAGCAGGTTAAAATTTTCCCCAGAGTCGGACTCTTAACGCTGAGTACTACCATGACCGTTTTGGGTCGTAGCTGTAGGTCCAAGTTTGCACCTGAAACATTCACATTATTGTGCAACTCTCTGTTCAGAGGGCCAGTCCTGTAAACACTCAAAATGAATCTTGCATACTTTTCCCTTTGTGAATTAATTTTGAAATGATTTGGCAAGCCTTCATGAGTAACTGTAAAGTTAGACTGGCTTAACTGAGATATTCAGAATTCAACACAAATCTTCTTGCTACCACATGTTGATTTATCAGAATATTGGTTCATGCATTCAAGACGAGCATACATGTGAACAGACCTGTCACATTTATTCCATAAACATCTGAGAGCAAAAACCACAATCATTTTGCATGATTGACGCTCTTTTAATGGCGTCATCTCACTGTGAAACTCCTTTTTTTCTGCTATGATCAAAAGCACCTGAATGGAGAATTAGCGCCACCAACTGTTTTATCTTTTAATATTTGCATAATAATGGAGAATGGAAATACTTTGCATTATATTTTGAAGATTTTCCACAAATTCAGAGAAAAAAAAAAAGGCTGACAACAGAAAAACTGCAAGAAGTAGACAGTTAAATTGGCTGTTGTCATGAGCTGGTTGAAGCAAATGAAGTGTCTACCTGCACAAGGTTCAAATGTCTGCAGAAAATATGGGAAAAACAGATTTCGACCGAACAGACAGAAAAGGACAAAACCATTTTTAAGAATTATTTGTATGACAGTTAATTGTCATCTAAAACTTCTCGATCACAAACGGCCCTGATGAATGCATCTCTCAGTAAAATAAAGCAGTGCAGAGATTTTAATTTATTTTCATGTCACTTCCACCTCCTCCGATAACAATAATAATAATCCTAACAGTAGCTCTTTGGTCCTCCAAGGCCCTTTGTGTATTTTCCCTCCTGGAGCAATTTGAAAAATATGAAGAGACTGAATAATAGAGTCAAACACACACACACACACACACAGCTCCTCTCAGCCTTCTGGTGGGAGAACAGCGACGGTTCTGCTTCACTTCCCATGTGGAGAAGCAACATATTAAACCAAATTCATGTGTGTTGCTGCTGTGTGTGTGTGTGTGTGTGTGTGTGTGTCGCCCTACTCTTCAGCACATCTTTAGGCTATCGCCTCGCCTCAGCAGCTCGCCGACATACACAATATTTACCCTCCTCGTTCGTCACAGGCCTGTGCTGTTATTGTGTTTGGAGCTCTGCAGCCTGAGTCTCCCACACTGTAAAAAATAAATACTCTCTGCTATTAAAAATAAATTATTTAAACAGCTTTATGCCTCAGCTTTTTTTTATACAGGAGCTGCTGAGGCAGAAGGCATTAAAATGCATGTTAATACATTAATTAAATGTAACACTGCGATAATGTACCGTCAATTATATTATTTAAGTTTAATTACAGGCTTTTTAATAATAATATAAAAGATGCCATGTAAAGATAAGCGACAGTAAATCCAGACCAATTTTGAGAGCTAATATTTTTAATGAAAAGCACCAGAGCACTTTATATTTTAGCAATACAACCAACATGATTAACAACAAATTGCTAGACATACATTAGGCTGACGCACAGCTATATGCTATTTAGCCCAATGTTATTTGATTAAAGTCTATCAATTATTCATGATAAGATAAGCGACGCCAATTAGGATAAATATGGAGAGCTTGTAGAAAGTTTTCCCCATGGTAAATGTAAAGTGACTGCTCAATGAAATGAATGGAAATTATTTATTTATGCTCAGTGTGTGCGCACGAGCGCCGGCGCTTTATTACTCTGAAACCACACAACGGCATGCAGCGATTTTAATTAAGACTAATTGTTTTCCTTACAGACGCGCTAAGGAAAGCTAATTAAATATAATGCCGGCAACATTTCCCGTAAGAGCACAGACACTGGTTTATTCACAGTGGGATAGTGTCTCCGAGTTATGCTTCATCATGCATCAAAGTTTCAGACAACTCAGTGTTTAAACACCTGAACTAACTCAAGTTATATTTGAGACTGAGGAAGTTGTTTATAATGTGCATTTTGTACATTATTTTAACAAAATACAGGCTTATAAATGTATAAAAATTGAGTAGTTGCACTGATTTTTTTACCCTTAGCTCAAATTTTTAGGCTTTTTTCACTTTCACGACCCAGAAAAAAGCTGACTCATGCTCCATTTCCACAACATCCTTCTTCACGTTTACACAGTTACACACATTCCCAGCAGAAAGTACAACCGCAGTTCCTCCACTGTGGCAGCTCTGTTGGAGCCGCTGGGGGGGTTAAGTGCATTGTTGATTCAACCTTGACAGAAATTGTTAACAGGAAAAAGGAGTTTCCAACCAAGGATTCAATCCAGAGATGGTCCACAGAGGAGCTCTCAAACCTCTGGGATCCTGCCACACCATCTGAATTGAAATGAAGTGTAGGTCCCAGTTCCTCTGAGGTACATAAGGCTCCATTGATTCAGCTTTCAGTCTCAGGAATCTGTTTAATGCACTTCTGAAACTATCCCTTACATATGCTCAACATTTGCCTGACAATGACTTTAATGTGCAAATGTGGAAACTGTTTGCTCGGTTTTCAAGATGCTCAGATGGAAGCTAATGTTTTTTAATGAGTTTTCAAAAAGAATTCAGGCATCACAAACTTTGAGCGTCCAACTGGAAGAAGCTCAACAACTTATAGCTCCAATCTGCAGGGTTGCACATGATCCAGATTGGCATTACTGCCGTGTAGAAAAGCTTCTAGACTTTGTATTCAAGTGTAAACCATGTGGGCTCTAATGTATTGACCGAATCGTTGACTATAACACCTCAGCACAGGCTCATGTCTTTTGACATATAACCAGAGGAATGGGTTTAAAAAAACAGAATGAAAAAAAAAGCACATCTTGCAGATTCCTTGGTTTTTGCATGGACATCACTTGCACAGCAACATGATGTGGTCCCGTTTGTCTTTTTGGCATATTTGCCATTGATTTGCTTGCTGTCTTCTCAGATTCTTTTTCAAATTATTCCAAGTCCAGATAGAAACACATG
>JAPZDY010000017.1:11113862-11132526 GCA_029783645.1 Ctenochaetus hawaiiensis
TGAGGTCAGATACCCGTATGCCATAACAGAACCGGAGCTTTCTCCTGCAGGATTAGACAGAGACCGAGAGACAGAGAGGGGGGAGAAAGATGGGGAGGTTTGGAGGGGAGGAGGGTTTTTTTTTTTTACAACTACAGAGTGGTGGAAGAGAGGGAGTGGGAGAGAGACATAAGGAGAAAGAGGAGAGACAGGCCACAGCAAGGTGATGAATTGCTCGTAAAGTGGCTCCTCTTCAGCTCGAGGGCCTCTTAGCTCCCTTTTTTCTTTTGGCTTCAGTTTTAGTTTCCCATAAAGTGATATAAACACACAAACCTGAGAAAAAACAGTGTTTGCAAACAATACTGAGCTCCAAAGAGGTGATTGGATCACTTACTTTGTGTCAGATAAGCTGTCAGTCACATAAAAGGCTCATTGCACAGAATTTTTGGTCTTTTTTTCGTTGCTGCAACCTGAATTTCCTGAAACATCCTGAAACATTTTGGATAAAAGCTTCCTAATATGGACATAAATAATTCACAATGAATACTCAATAACACCTGATATACTTAAGTACATAAATAAAGGCCCCATATATTGTTTTCTTAAACCTCAAAAAAAGAAAAAATATAATTGAAATTAGAGTAAAAATGAGCTTCCCTCAAGTGGCCCTACACACTGAAATCACTTGTATCTTAACAAACATGGTCTCATTGGTGATAATAACTAAGCTAACAAAAACTAATTTTTACTACTAATATCCCCACATTTGAAAGTTAAATTATGTAAAATGGGGACTGATGTGCAGTTGTTTACTGATGATGATAATAGGAAACATCTGTTAAGTCAGATCTTCCAAATAAAGCTGCAGATCAGATAAAATTAAAATAAATCCAGTGACGGATCTCCATCTCCAATTAAGCTGCAGCGCTAATGCTATGTTAGCTAATATTATGCTAGCTACTGACTGATAAGATATAAGCTGCTGTTCAGCCCTAAACGTCAATGAATCCTGGTTAAGTGTTTTAAATTTTTGGAAGCAAAAGTGGCTAAAAGTTTGATTAATTCACAAAAAAAATGTTGTTTGAGCTTTAAAAATCAAAAAACGAGAATTCAGCAGCTTTGAGCTCATCTCTAATTTTATGTGGGTCAATTGGTCACAGAGGTTGTAATGAGACATTTTAGGTTTAACCGGGCCAATATAACAATAGTCACTTGGACCTCAAATTCTAAACTGATACCATTTATTCCCATTTTGCAGCATTAATACAGTTTGACAGGCCTCAAAATTCTTACTTTATGGTTACTTATTTACTGATTGTGATCAAGACACTAATACATTTCAAGTGTTACATGCATAAAACCTAAATACTACATCTAATCAATCACTTTCACAGTGTTTAAGAGCACCAAGAGAAAACATACTAAACCTATAAACTTAGTTTAGCATGACTGAAAGTCCCTCAACTGTTCTGCTGTCTTGTTTTCCAATTAACCTTTCTGTGGTCCAACCTTTGCATGGAAAGACATGGATCAATGCCCACAATGATAAACATCTGCAGAGCACCTATAAGCGACTGGAAAAAAGTAGCTTTGTAAATGCTGTGCAAATATTAACTAATGGGATTTCGCTGTCAGTCCACAGGTCTGACGGCTGCCAGGTGCACATGTGACGGTGCAGCCGGTGAACCGTTGGAAGTGATGCTAACGTGGAGGCAGCAGGCTACACTGACGCTGACCTGCCGACAACAGAAGTAGTCCACATATCCAAGTTTATGTTTGTTTGGTGTCAAGTAAGTGAGAAAACTAAAGAGGGAGTCATAATCTTATAAACCAGACACAAGTTATGAGCTGAAACTTGAGATTCGTGCATTGAAAGCGCCAGTAACAATGGGAGAAGACGTCCAAATGTGGATATTTCTGCTTTTAAAACCTTTAGGAAGTCCAAAACAGGGACGTCAGAGAGGTTTTAAAGTCTTTTTTTAAGTTTTTTAATGATTTTTTATTGCTGGCTAACTAAAACACTGACAATAAACAGAAAAAGAAACAGAAGCAGGACAAACCACAAGTTCGTGAGCACTCAGAAACACCTCAGCAACACAGAAAGGGTGCAGTCTAACAGGCGCAGCAGTGCAAAAAATGCAAAAAAAAAAGAAGATATCGTTATTGTATGTACAAAAGAGTGTGTGTGTGGGGTGTGTGTGAGTGTGTGTGATCCTAACACAGCGTGCTGCGCAGAGATGAGCGGCCCGTCACTCAGCAGGCATCAGGCCGTGGAGGTCACACCCCGACAGTTGCGGGAAGAAGAGATTATGCCTGTGTGTGTTTGTGTGTATGTATGTGTGTGTGTTTTTTTTTTCAAAAAGCAGAGATTATGCATTGTGATATCAAACTGGGTTAACGTAGCGGACTGTGTTTGCATACAGGGGTGCCGCGGCCTCGCAGGTTTTAGCTTTAATCCCTGCACACACACTGAATCCTCACCGGCTGATCTGGCACTTTTTCAGAGTATTAGGCCACCAGGCGAGGAGGCTTTGTTTACCCAACACACAAGTCATCATGTTTCATAAAATCCTCACTAGCATCCATTTTACTCTCCTTTTTGCGAATGACACTTGTGTTAGAAAGCCTCTTTTCTTTGGTTTGCTGGTCTTAAAAGAGATGTGGTCTTTTCAGGACAAACAATAAAGATAAACATAAGAAAATCTGTGTGCAAAATCAGGCAAAGTTAACGTAACTATAGACAAAAAATGCAGAAAGACAAGTTGCACATTTACATTGTTCAAATAATTGCAGTCACATATAAAACCTACTCACATTATCTCTTTATGTGTTATTTATGTGTAAATGTTATGGATTTCTAATTTGCATTCTAGTTATAGAATCATTTTAATATTAAAACAACACAAAAATAAGCACAGACGACTCAGTTGTATGTATTCAAAGTTCATTTAAGTTGGTTATTAAGGCTTAAAGGACCTGAAAACACTTTTATGCAATCAGCTTCTTACTGTCAATGTTTGGATTCTGCTTAAACACTCAAATATCTGCCACTTCTGGTTATTTGATGAGAGATTTACATGTTTTTTTTATTGATTTTTATTTAATTTAATGATTTTAAGAGGGAGAGAAAACATGATGTCACTTACTTCTGTTGTGCCGATCAGGATTCAATACTGAACTTCAATCTAAATGTTTTCAGACTCAAAACTCAAACTTTTCTGTGTCTCAGGCATTACACTCAACTTTGTCAGCTAAGCAGCTGTTTCTGAAGCTCTCACTCAAATCTGAGGTTCTTCCTCTCTAGATAAAGATCACAAGAGCTTGAATGGGAGGAAGACTGTAGCTCATAATGAGGAGTTACATCCAAAAGTTCCAAAAACAGCTCGTGGGAGCAAATTGAGCTCATGTTTTTCATAAAAAATTAATTATCTAAATGCATTTTTGCAGCCTCTGAATTAGCCTAAAACATCACGTTTAACCTTGTGCTTTCTCTCTCAGTTCAGTTTGTCATGAAGGATAAATGCAAGTTGCATGAGTCGCTCCTGCAGTGACTTCATGCTGTTTGCAAAGTTTTCAAATTTGGTCGACCAACTTTAACACTTGAGCTTCATATTTCGGCTCATTGCATCTGTTATTCACATTCGTAATGCTGCAGGGACGAACATAACTACAAATCCACATTCTTAGCAGCGGTAAACAAAAAAAAAAAGTAGCTTGTGGGGAAATTAACTAAAAGGATTAAATAATAAATTCAAAATCAATAGGAAAAACATCACTTCACAGTCCCTTTGATTAATGGTCCCTCCTGGAATGATAAATTAAAGTTGAAAACTTTCTGTACACATTATTAACCCCCCATTTTCTAACTCATTTAAAAAGCTGCAGGCTTATTTCCCATTATGTTGATAATATGGGTACGGTTTGCCAAAACTCTTTGTGCTAATTGTGTGTTGGTTCAAAAAGCCATTTTCTGTTAGAGTGCACAAATCCATTACGGCCTCCTCCTTAGCTCGGATAATGGGGATTGAATTAATGCAGGGGGCTAAAACATGCGGCTCGGGACTCCTAAAGATATGATTGATCATCTTATTGCCGGCTATTCAACCGGTTTGGTTGTGTTAATCGATACCATTACCTCCTCCGGATTAAACAGCGGCCTGTTAACGAAGCCAGACCCAAAGATAGAAAGATGTGAGAACGGCTTCAGATACTTAAACTGATTAACATGCACTTCTTTCAACTGCTTTAACTTCGGGTTTAATTCTCTAAACAGCCACATCAGGTTTAATAATAATCATTTAAGCATTAAAGCTGTTCTTAAGAGCATTTTTGGAAAACATTCGGTGAATTTCCATTGATAATCAGTCTGATTTAAAGTTAAAAGTAGCTCTAGATTCAAATACAATGTACATGTGATTCACAGGAAGTGACACGTGCACAGTGGAACAAATTCAGGTTACAAGGTGCATAAGCATGTGTATTTAAATGGTGTAATGTGGAAGAGCAGATCAGTCAGTCTCAGCTATTTTCAAGAAGAAATAAAACTGAGTTTGAAGACGACATCAGACTTTAAATATCGATAACTTTGCAAGTACAATTGGTGAAAACTGCATCATGATGTTATGCAAAGAAATTGAAGGGACACCTTTAAAGTTTCCAACATTAACAGTATAGCAAATGAGTATAAAAAGAAAAATATGCACAACTCTATAATAAAAAGTATTGTAAGTATTTTTGCTCTGGGGGTCATAGCCATGTCTTATATACACCCCTGCCTGTCACCTTTTACATATTATTGACTCAATATCCATTTAAAAGTTTTCTCTTAAGCTTTAAACCTCATTTTAAGTTTTTGTCACTGAGATGGCTCAGACTGAAGCTGCCTTGAGGACTCTGATTTTGGAGTTTTTAACCATTTTTCTCCTGTTGTTTGTTTCCTTGGTCACATTTATGCCAATTTAAAATAAATAACTATGTCTATATCCAGCAGATTACACTGCAGGTACAATGATAAGTCCTCCATCCATTGAGTGGTTTTGACAATATCTGTGTTTTGAGATGCTACGAACAACTTAAATGTTTTCATCTTTACTGCCAACCTTGTCAAAGATGAAGGATTCATAACAAATCATTGAAGAAATGTAATAAACAGCAGGCAAACAACATGCAACACGCAGAATCAGTAGTGATGACACACTGTGCTTCCTCTTGGAAAAAAGGCTGAAACACAGTCATGAAACCAGGAGAACCTACAAAATGTTTACATGTGGAGCTTTTGACATGTGGAGGAATGTATGTGGGTTGGACAGCAGGGCAGGTCAGAGCAGGAGGGGTGAGAGGTGTCGGCTAATCTGCTGCACGATGATATAGATAAACAGCGACGCCTCCCAGAGAGCGGATGTTGTACCCAGATGGACATGGAGCAGTTGGTGGCAGCAGGAGAGGAAGAGAGGGAGATCAGGTAGACGGAGAGAGAGGCAGGATGAGAAGCAACGCTGCAAAAAATGTCTCAAAATCCTGATTTCTTTTAAACAAAACATTTCAGATTTTCAGGTAAATACTATTTTCAGTGCTATGTTGATTGGAAATATTCATCATTTCAGGTGGATCAAGAAAAAAAGCAATTGAGTTTTGAAATTTTTTAAATTAAATTTAGATTTTTATACTGTTAAGACTACAATTCCCAGCAACCCTTTAGCTTTTTGTCATAAAAAGACCTTTATTTGTCCTTTTTTTCTATATAGTGTGAAATGCACATATTGGAAGCTGTTTTTTCATCAGTGTATTCCAGAAACCTGGAAATCCTTATTAACTTTTGAACACTGATGCTTTTTTCTTCCTGTTTTTCCCACAAAATAAACAGGAACATTTGCACAAAAATGCTGCTGAGACACATTTTTTCATGATAAGATTCTCAGTTTCTGCACTATGATTATATTAGCATGTTAAAATCAAAACTGCATTGATTTGTTTATGCAGAAATGTGACAAAAGCATGAGATTTCAGAGCAGAGGGGTGAGATTTGAGACTTGATACTTTTTGCAGCGAGCGGCCATGCAGGAGGACGAGGGGGAAGAGAGCGCGGCGGGAAAGCAGAGACATCAGATCGCCTGTCCTGGACTCCTCGGATGTGTCATCTCACACTAATAACCCACATCTGATCCGAATCTCTCGCCTGTTTTGTCCTTTTTTTTGCTCCCTCTGCTCCCTCTTTTCCTCGTGTCCGTCCTCTTCGCTTCACCTCCTTTTCTTTTCTTTTCCATCCCCCTCTCCTCTTTCAGTCTCCCCCTCTGTCCCGTCTCCTTCTCATTAGACCTTATCTGAGCTCCCACATCCACTGTTGGTTTTTTATCTGTCTAATTATGTTGCTACTCACCTATGGAGGGACTAAGGGAAGCCCTGTGGCATGCTGGGAAGGCGATTTTTTTTCCTCTGGTGCTCTCTTGTGTCCTGCCCTCTTGACTTTTACACACACACACCACCTGTCTCATCTCTCCCATACACACACATTATAAAGACAAGCAGGATTTCCCAACCCTCCTTTCAATTCAGTCACCTTTTCAGCATCATAGGGGCCCTTTGAGCGAGGCCCCCCGGCCCCTGAGTCCCCCCCAAACAGCCAGGCTTGGTGATAAAACTCCCCTGACGCCCCTCCATTATGGAGCATTGATAGGAGGTGCTGCCTGGAGTAATGCACAAAAACACACACACACACACCTCCATCATGCACACACAGATACACACTCATAAAAGAAACACACAAACACTGAAAGCACATAAAGGAATGTACACACTCGTCTCTCCTTTTTCCCCATGAAGCTTTTTAGTTTTTACTTGAGCTGCATGAGCTCTTCTAAACATCAATCCTGCAAAAATCCAGACAGAATATTTTATAACACAGGCTGCCCATGAGGTTTTAGAGAATGAGTGTGATAATTTCTCTAAAGGTTTCTCTCTTTCTTATTTAACACATGTAGAAGTGTCTTTTCATACTGTTGAGTGGCTCTCAATCCTCTTCCTCAACTGTGTCACCTAATGAGGAAATGACTCAAATCTGCACAACAGGTTTTACTATTCAGGAGCTGTTTGAATTATAGCAGCACAAATAAGAGCACTTTAAAACTTTATACTTTAACTTAAAGACACTTGCTGACTCTTTTCAATGCTTTTCAGTCCACAACATTAATGTAACACACACATTCACAACGGTTCTGCAGATTTTACACACAACAAATGCAATAAGTTCATAAAATATGATGCATTCTTATGATTTAACTACCCAACAGTTTATAGAAAGTCAGAAAAAACAGCAATAATTATCCAATAGTATGTTAAACGATGCTAACACTAAGGGCGGGAGGGATTCAGCTGCATCAGGAATTTTAATTTGATATGAAGAATTTCACTACAAATAATTTTCAGTCGGTTTAAACATTTTAAACAGACTTTTACATGTGTTTTGTATTTCATTGTGTTAGTCCTACTTCTACTTAAACAAAGTCTATAAAATAATGAAATATGTCTACATATTGTACCAGAACACAGTAACCTCTTTATGTATTTTCTTTACAAAAGAAATGCAAGAAATGCAGACATTTATATCCATTTTACACTGGATCAAAAAAAAAAAGACCACCTGCTAACATCTTTTTTCTGCAACTGGAAGCAGTACAATCAGCATTCCTTCCTCCCCGAATCAACTGACTCTGCAGTAGTCACGGGCATTTATCGGCTCCAGATCTGATCGTCAATGATGTAAACATGACAACCAGGTGGACACGCTAATTTAAACCCCTTACTGTGCGAAGCTACAGGCGTGCGTTGAATTTAAACATTATTTAGCCTCTTTTAGAGTCTGATAATAACATGCTTGTACTC
The DNA here is from genome assembly GCA_029783645.1 of Ctenochaetus hawaiiensis. Taxonomy (NCBI): domain Eukaryota; kingdom Metazoa; phylum Chordata; class Actinopteri; order Acanthuriformes; family Acanthuridae; genus Ctenochaetus; species Ctenochaetus hawaiiensis. The sequence goes on from JAPZDY010000017.1 coordinate 11,121,720, forward strand.
TGTATTGTGAACATGCAACACAAATATTGACAAGACAGCGAGGTGAGAGAGCCTCTCCTAATTTAAGGGGCACAGACAGTAAGGAAAGATGTTACTGCCACTGAAAGAGACACCAAAACTTTCTGTCACCTTCAAACAGCACTAGAAAATCATTTAGTCAACACTGAGTTTGAAAGAAAAACTGATTTGAAAGATTTAAAAGATAAATGCTGAAACATTTGTCTCTGAGCTCAGTGCTGATTCCTACTGTTATCTGGTTTCCATTGAGGTTTTGATATGAAATTCATCACAGAAAAAAAACAGAAGGACAAACTCATCTGTTAACAGTGGAAAAGGAGAAAATCACATTTTTTTTTACAGGTTAATCAGCATACAAAGAAACCTGCATGTGTGCTCATTATGGCTTTGGAAACATCCTTTGTAATACAATAATTTGGTTGCACCTGAAAGTTATTTTCATTAACAATCTGCTGCTCACTCAATCAATTAGTCGGTCCATTATTGACCAACATTAAACATTTTTACTGTACTATAATGTAAGATAAGGAGAGCCTATACTACCAAGAACGTGGTCAAATGTTTTGCATTTTGGCTTCATTTTTTGACAAAAGTTACAGATCTGAACAACCATGTGACTGTTGTCACATTCAGCAGAGGTTTCATTAAAGCTGGCAAAATATTGAAGAAAAACAGTGACAAATGAATTCCCTTTAGCCATGTTTGGAGCCATAAAATGTGCCTTAAATGTGTGTTTGGGTGTGAATTTAAAATTACAGAGTGTTTTATGAACTCTGGGGGTCTTGGGATCAGGCCCCCCCACCAGGTAAAGGTTAACAGATAAAACTTGCTCAAGGTTCCTGCAGCACTCGTCACAGTGGGGCGTTCACAGACTGGCGGGAGTCGAGCCTGTCAGGGTCAAACTGCAGCAAACACTGCTGACTACAGCCGGAGGGGGGGGGGGGTCATCTGGAAGTGTGTGTGTGTGTGTTTTTGTGTGTTTTTGTGTGTGTCTGGTAGAACCTACAAGAGCGATAACCTCAACACCGATGGCCCTTTCCTATCTTTTCACTTGATCCCAACACACACACATGCAGACACACACAAACTCACGCACACACACACACCACAGTGCGTACATTTTAATGAACCTAATCTCCAGGATCACCAGGTCTCTGAGCCGGGAAATTAACGAAGGCAGGTTAAACACACACACGGTAGGTTCAGTGAAACCCCTTTCAAATGATGTGTGTGTGTCTGTGCGTGTGTGTGTGTGTGTGTGTATAAGGGTGAAATTGGTTTTCCTCAGGATTAAAGGATTAAAAAGGCTGTTAGTTCCTCAAAGTACTCCAAATACCCCCCTCAGTATTCATTACAGCAGATACAAAAGGCAGAGAGGAGCTCATAATGGCCTCAACCTTCTAATCATTTCAAGCAGGGACGCTCCTGATGTTGCACACACACACACACACATCCTCTCTCTTTTATTATTATTATTATTATTATCCACACTATTAGCATCAGATAAGGACTGTCTGGAAATCACAACAGGGGGAATATTTATGAAAAGATGTTATTATTGAGGAAACTGTGGCAGAAAATGTTTAATATTTGTTCACATTTCAAATATCATCGCTCGCTGCTTTCACGGTCAACTCCAGCTTTTTCTTAACAATTCCCTCATGCCAACAGGTCTGGGTGTGAGGTCTGTCCGCCATAAATATTGTTGAGCGGGATAATAAATCAATATCTGTGTGCCATCACAGCCAGAGTGCCCCCTTCACACACACACACACCCAACACACACACCCCATGGAAAAACTGTCCCATCAAAACAAAGAGGAGGGGGATTAATTGAAAGTGATGGAGAGCATTTCTCACCGTGCCCTTTTTTCACCCAGCGGGTGGCCACTTGTTCGCTGACAGCAATAGAAGGATTGGTTTACATTGTCTGCTGCAGGCGAACCAGTGTGTGTGAGAGTGTGTGTTAATGTGTGTGAGTGCACATAAAAGCGTGGAGGCCTAACAAGGCTGAAATTGATGCCGTTTTGGGCGGGCAGGCATTTTTGATGGTTGCTGACATTCAGCTCCAGAAAATATTGCATTGGATGTGGAAAAGGTCAAAGCCAAGGACGAAAGACAAGACAAAAACAGAGAAGATAAGAAGAGTAGAAAAGTTAAAGAAAAGCAAACGAATGAGAAACAAACTGGTTTTATAAAACTTTATGCATTTATACTATTATTCAAACTTCCTGTTGTTTAAATCATTAATACATGCATCCCTTCAACAACATCCCCAGTTCCCATCCCCCTATTCGGTTATATATATCTGTATGGAAAAGTAGAATAATGTGGTCTTTGTTTTATTTTAATAACTTAATTTACGAGTATTAAGTGCATTAAAATAGCATTTCTCCATAGCTAATTGGAGAGAATTAGCAAATTAATACAAAACAGTGTCGTCAGCATAAAGATTAATTTTGCATTTGGACAAAAAAAATACAAATACAATAACTGCATTCAGCAAAAGTGAAGTTGTAAATGTGGAAGTGTAAGAACGTAAAGATGGAAGATGGAAGTGTATGTTTCATAATACTTTATTATTTTTATTGATATAAGCAGTATTTTTGCCTGTCGCAGCTGAGATGAAGACGTTGTTGTCAAAGTGGAGCTCATTTTAACTATAATTCTTTAATTAATCTAAATAATCTTAATTTTTATTTTAGAATACATGTATGAGTATCTTTTATATACAACTAATTGTATATTACATCATATTTTACAAGGATGTTTTTAAGATCTTTGTATGCAAATTAGTGATATACAAAGTTTGTTTAACTGTCAAGTTTAACCCACTTAGTTGCATCACAGTTTTCCTTTTACACACCTTCAAAACGAAGAGTTAATTTTCGTCCTATTTTTAAAAATTAGAAGAATTACGGATGTAAATGTCAGCTTTGGACCTATTGGGTAATAAAAAAAGAAACCAAGGGAAACTGGGTAAAAAATTAAAACGACTCTCTCAGGGGTTATCGCTGAACTACACTCACTACATTCCACATCTCAATGCTTTTACTGTCTGGTGGATGAAAACCTCCAGTCTCTAGTTTTTCTGCTTTCAGTGGAACTACTCAGGCATAAAACACCCCATCAGCTCCTGCAGGAGACGGGAAACTGGTGCATGCACGTCATTTTTCTTCACTGCTGGCACTCTGTAGTAATCACCACCCCCTCTTCATCACATGTGCCTTCTCCTGTATCTTCTTCCTCCTCAGGAAGCTCTGAGGAAAGAGCCCTGACAGAATAAACGCTCCTCAGTTTGTATTTCTTAACCCAGTTTTTCTCTATTTTCCATCATCATTTAAATGGAGTTCAATGTTTGTCACATCTATTGTCTGAGTTCATAACAGCTGCTTGGGATTTTGGTTATCTAAGATTATTTTCTCCTACAGTTGCACTTATTTTACACAGTTCTGGATAAGAGTGTCAGCTAAAGATATAAATTGCATTTTTATGTGTCAGCACTTTTTCAGTCAGGTCCCCTGGCCTATTTTATTGCTTTTATTGCAGATTGAAGTTTTACTTCTTTAAACAGTGAAGGAGGAAAAATGCTTTATTGGCCGAAAACAAGCAAAAAAAATTATAACTGGTTTTAAAAGAATCATCATAAATGCAGCAAAACATTTTTTTTCTTTTTCTTTAGTAACCCACTAAATTTATACATGGTCCAAATGAAGGTAAGTTGCATTAAGGGAAATGTAGGAGGCAGTGATTTTATAGCTCAGATAAAGGCTACATGTCAAGAATTTGCCATTTTGACCACTTTTTAATCCATTTCTTATGATTTCACAAGCTGAAATGCCAAACAAAGTACTTAAGTTCCTCTTTTCCTAACAAGAAAACTCGTTTCATCCTTTTTTCAGGTTAAACTCAACCAATGAGAAAAATTACAGCTGTAGCTTCTCCCATTATTGCTTTAATCACTTGCTGCTGTTGACTGTTAAACTCCATGAAAGACCTTTCATCACTCTAAATATCCAAGAAAAGAGCCACTAATTTCCATGATGCCTTTAAAAAAAGGCATTTCTGTGTCTCATCTCATGCCCTTTAAAGAAAGATTAATTAAGATGGCTGTTTATCAGACAAAAAAACTCCAAAATGCTGTTCTGCTTCATGTAAATCTTGACTTAAAGATGATTCCTGTGCAGCAGGAACACATCAGTGTTTGTTTGTGGCCTCCCACATTCTGGTTCCTTCAACAAGTTGCTGCTTCTGTCAGCAACAAGTTTGTTTACACTAACAAGCTGGATGCTAATAATAGGAAACGTGGGACAGAAGAGGTTTGACTGTGTAGAGAGGCAGACTTGTTCAATTTAAAAAAGATATTTAAGGAATAAGAGCAGGGTTTTAGAATTCATGGCGACATGCAAAATGGTTTAAATGAATTCAAAATAAAAGGTTTCTTGCTACTTTTTTATTTAATTCCTTATTAGTTTTCCACATTTCTCTTTCCCTTTACACCTAATCTTTCTTCTCGTCATTTAGTCAGTCTCCTCTTCTTTCTTTCCTTCCCTCCTCTTTTTTTTCCTACAAAACTTGGCTTCATTAAAACACTAATGACTCCCATTAATGGGTCCGCAAATCGATCGTGCTGGCGTTTATTTGAGCCTGTGCTAATCAGGTGTGATTAGTGTTAGTTTTATTCACTGAACCTCTGTGTATGTTTGTGTGTGTCGATGCTGCCGTTACTCTGATCCTTATTGATTTCCTGTTCGGCCAGAAGATGCCCAGGTGGACTTTCTTCAAGGATTTCTGTCTCTCAAACAGACTTTTTCAGAGTTACGGCCGTCTCAGCAGCAACTATTAAAATACCTGTAATCGCATTAAAACTTTATACACTCTCAGTGTCCCAACTGACAGGAAAACATATGTTTGTTTCATCCATTTTCCTGCATTTTTCTCTCTCTCTTCTTCTCTGTCTGTCTCCTTTAGTCTGTATTTATGTTTTGCATTATCCCCACTAGTCTGTCTGTGGTTTTGAAGTGTCAGGGAAGGCATGGTAGCCTGGACCTCCATGGCTGAAGCATCCCAGAGGTTATAAGGATGTCGACACAGCAAATCACAGTTTGATGGCATTCCCATATGCTCCCAGCTGAGCGGGAGACTCTTTTCCAAAGTATTCAACAGCTTTGGATGACAGTGTTTCCTAATAAATCCTTGGATAAGGTATTGCACAAGAGCTTTTCGTTATTTAAAAATTAAATGATGCCAGAATGAAGCATTAGAGGATATTTAGATCCTATAAAAGGGCTTTAGAGGTTGCATATTTCTAAAGAGGAAGAATATTCCAAATTCATCAACATGTTGAAATTCCACTGTAAATACACTGTACAGTATCTAATGTATGTGTATGTGTTCAGGAGACTGTTTCTGCATATTCACACATTACATTTATGAGTTTCTGTGTTTTAATTTTGAGTTTTGCACAGAAAATATGTTAAATCTTCAACACGTCTTTGCACTCTGAAGCTCTGCTCCGTTGTTATTTGCTGTGGTCTAAAAGGTGCAACCAGTTAAAAACCTTCACATGCTGAATGTTTCTCTTTTTACGTAAATTAAACGTGATTTATAGTGTAATTAAACGCCTGAACCTGGCTTCAAGTCACAATTATTCTGCTGTAAAATGAGCCTTTAAAGCATGTACTGTTCAATCACAGTCATTTCAAGGCAAAGTTAAAGTATAAAAGTAATTTTATGTTAATTTACAGTACTGATTATCATAACTGCTTTAACTGGGTTTTAATGTGGCTCATCAAATTGTGAATTTTAAGAGACGCCATTAAATTAAAGTGAGTGTGTCTGGAGTTTCCTGGGTTTTAAGCAGAAGTACCTACTTTCTTTCTTTGTTGGATGTTATCTGTGCGTCTCTTACAGACGGGCCTCTGAGGATTGCCCTCTGAGGGCTGCCGATGATATTGTTCTCTGCGGTTTGCATCTGCTGGTTTGATAATCCAGTGATTTTGCCGTCAGAGGGGGATTCTGGGAGCGCAAACACGCAACAACACATGAACTCCTGGACTGTGACGGCAACCATTGTTCCACCCAAACAATGTCTTCACTTTGATGTGTGTGATGCTTGGCCGGCCGAGGGAAGTTTTTTCAATCTGTGCTTTAGCACCCAATCCCCCCCCCCTCCCCCAACCCCCCACTTTTAGGCCTCCCTACTGAGAAACCAATAAACTACGAAAATGTGATAAATGACTTTTATTATCCACACATACAGTTTAATCTCTTTAATATAACACTGAATGGATTTGTGGACTTTCTAAAATAAAAAAAAAACACTGAATATTTTATCATAAATGTACAAAACTGCACACACACACACACACACACACACACACCCATGCACACACAAATGCAGCTTCATTTCAAGTTCAAACTTATACTGTTAATGGGAAAAGTTTGATGCCCCCTGGAAGAGTTGAAGTTAATGTGAACAACTGCATTATTTTTAAAGCTACAAAGTTAACTTTTTATTGCAATTATTCTAGTGAGTTAGTTTTGAGGTTACACTTTTATTAAAAAAAAAAACTTCATGTAACTGATTAATATGCAAGAGCTAATATATAATATTACATAATATATTTTTTTCCGAATCCAATTTTTCAGAGATTTTTAAGACTTTATTATTAATGATAGACAAAAAATGTAAATCAAATTATACGTTTTTTTTAGGAGGAGAAGGTTAAATTTTTACAAAACTGCAGAAAAATGAGGATTATTCACTGAGTAAATTCAAGATGTCACACAGTTGCATGATGCGATCTGTTGCACTGTACGACTTGGCTTGTTGTGTGTTGTGTCTCACATGCAGTGTCTCTGTTTTTGTTTCGTTAAAACGCCATTAATGCCTTCAAAGGGTTGAGACTACAAACAGGGGGTCGTCATTGTCTTGTTCCAGGGGCAACATGCTGGTTTGAGTCTTGATTGACAGGTTCAATCCTCCAATGTGCTTTGGCACAAAAGGTGACAAGCAGAAAGGAAATTGGCTTTTGTCCCTGCATCTGAGCTACTTAACCTGAGCCTGATTTCTCATTTATTTAAACTGAAACTGGCCTGAAACACAAACATGAGCTTTGAAAATAAATTTGACTGGATATTTACTTGCCTTGGTGATGCTTTAAATTTTTCTGTAACAATTCCTTTTTCTAAGTTTTGTGTTTTAAGAGTCACTTTTAAATGGAGTACAATTTGGCAGCATTTGTTGTAATGAGCTCCTTGATTTAACAACATCAGCAGTAATTTTCTACAAATTTATATTAATGGGACTTTTTTTCTCATACAAATACTATCTTGTTTTTTTACTATCAAATCATTTTTAATTATAGTAATTTGGAATTACCCTGCAGTTTTTTATTATTGTATTTTCATTAAAAGGATAGTGTTTATTTAACTTTTAACTCGACTTCATTTTATATCCTATTTTAATTTATTTTCCTCGTTTTATTTGTAAGGCTCATCTCAAAAGCAAGATAATTCAGTGCAAGTGCTTTATGAAACACTTAAACAGCATTTTATTTAACTCTATTAAATGTGTTTTTACAGAGGAATTAATGACTCAAGGAAAAACAAATTCTGACAGTTTTTAAATGACATGAGAAATAAAGATCTGACAGAAAATACAGAGATAAAGCTGCAATGTCAACAAAAAAATATACAAACTAGAGCTTAAAAATAGAACCAGAGGAGGAGGAGGCCTGCAGCTCCTCTGTTCGGCCTGCTAAGACTGTAGTATAGTAGTTTTGTGCCCCCTTCTGGCAAAAAGTGACCAGCTGATACAGCTGTGACAGACATGACAGAAGGCCAACAACCACCAATGAATACAGACTATTGGATTTCAAAAAGGATTCAGATTCAATTGTAAATAAAAATTTATCCTGATACATAAAACTTGAATATTTTGATTCAATAATACAAAGTAAACATGGATGTTAACATCCAACACTCTGCTTTTTAATAGTAATCTGCAAAACTTAACATGTATATAAAGAACTATTTAACTCGAGCCTTTTTCTGAATCACCTGTCCAACTTTTACCTGTAACAGCACAACAAATAAACATAAACAGGACGTCGAGTGTGACACATTCGGGTAAAGACGCCAAAAACGAATGAAGAGGGAAAAAAAATGAAAGGACAGGAAGCAGGCGTGGCGACATAATCACAATCAAATCAGCCTTTTCCCGTCTGTCACCTCTGTGTCTTCTGAGGACCAGCGAGTCTGAATCCAACTACACCTCCGTCTCCCTCATCCACTCCCTCCCTCTCCATCTTTACTCCATAACTCGTCACATTCCTGATTAATTTCCATGACGGATGCTGACTTTGCCTCTCCACCTCTTCCTCCATCTCTCTCTCACTATATTTCTCTCATTTATCTTTTTCTTTTTCCACCTCTCTCTTCTCACCTTATCTCTCAGTCTTCCACCTCTCATCTTTCTCTCTACATCTTTCACTCTGTTTTTCCTCTCCCTCCCTCTCCGGGTTTATTCCTTTGTCATTCCTTTCATTCCCTCTCTCTGTATTTCCCTCCCTGTTAGAAGCCTCATATCTCGTCACACTCCCCATTAATTTCCATTTTTAAATAAAATGCTGATTTTGCAGTCATTCAGTGTTGGTGAGGCAGCATTGTGATGTGTGTGTGTGTGTGTGTGTGTGTGTGCACATGGGAATTGTCACTGTTAATGAGGATTTTAACTGGCGACAGCGAGGAGGAGACTCACGGGCCAAACTTTTATTGTGACTGATGGTTTCCTATTAAAGGGACACTATTATCATGATGGGAAAAGACAAACAGAGAGGTTGGGAGGAGAAGGAAGTCGTAATGAGGGCCAAGAGAAGATGGGAAGAAGAAAAAGATGGGAAAGACGAATAAAGAGAAAGGAGGAGATCACAGAGAGTTAGGAAGTGTGATAATGAGAGGATGAAGAAATGGGATGAAGAGATTAAAAATGTGAGACAGAAGAGAAAAGAGAGAAAGTGAGGAAGAAAGTCTGTTGTTCCTGTCAGAACTCGAACAGAAACAGATGAAGAAACAGAAAATAAGAAAAAGAGAGGTCACTGAGTTGTAACAACAGATTATATCTGAACTTTAAAAGATGCTTCAAGAAAATTTGTACAGATGAAAAGAGTGCAGAGAAGACAGGAAACATAAAGAAAGAGAGATTATGTTTCCTTCCACTGTTTCTTTACAAAACTTATTCACAAACCTACAGCTACAGAGTCAACAAAGCAGAAGATCTTTCATCTGTGATGAAAAGATTTAATCGGACCACTAATGCTCAGGCTGAATATCAGTCATGCAGTTTCAGTCAGTTTAGCAGACCTGCAGTTACTGATGTGAATCAGTTAGTTTGGCTGCTGCAGTGACAAGTTGACATGTTAACTGTGAGTTAAATCAGAGAGTTCAGGACTCTAATGTAAAAAAATGTAACACCTACACATTAAAATCTCCAAAAGTGACCACACCTTTAATAAATATTAAGCTGATTTGTGTGTTTACATTAACAAAAAAGTTTCCAGCAATGTTCAAACACAGGGAAATCCATAATATCATTCAAGGTATTACTGCATTTAATTTGTCGCTAACTTCTGGGGAAACGCCAGTCAACAGCTGAGTAAGGAAGTCTGCAAATGTGACTAAATGTGATGTGAATAAAGTTTTAATTCATTACCTTGTCTTCAAACATTTCAGTAGGAGTCAGTCAGATAGACTTATCTGCAATTATGGCTGTTTAACAATGAAAAACAAATCTAACGATGTGTTTTGTTTTCATTGTTTTGATAGAGAGACCTCTAGTGGCAGAAATGACATTCTGTGCCTTTAAACCTCAATTCCACATAAATTCATGCTAGAAAACCTTAAGAGCAGTTATACCTTTGTGCCTTCTTATCTGGAAACTACACTGAATACAACACTGCTAATTTTATTGTTTAAAAAAGACAAAAACTTCAGGCCTCACACTTCTTGGTGACACTGAAAACTCTACAAAAGGTAAGTCACCTGTAATTTCTGAAATCCTGCACCTGTACAACAAACTACTGAAGGTATTCGGCAACACATCCTTAAAGTGAATCTATGAGACAAATGATGTGAAAGTTCAACATCTAACCTTCAGTCAAGTTCACTGTAAAGACACAACTACATTCATTTAGAGGCTTTTGAGTTATAGAAATAAATTAAATGGTGAGATTTCATTTGTCATAAGAAATTGCAGAGCGGCACATTTAAGAAGCCAAGAAACTAAGAAAACAAAACAATCACAAGCTTATTAAAATGTTGCCAATTAACTTGTTGTTGATGAACTAATTATCTTAGCTTCAGTTTCCTGCATTTTCAAATTAACATCTCCAGTTTTCTTCTGTCTACAAATGAGCATCAACCTTCGTCTGTGTGTTTTTACTACATTTCTACCCCTGCATGGCTTTTTTCGGCCGGCCGGCGGCTCAGCGACGGACAGATCACACTGTTTTTGTTGTCGCCGCGTGTAAGCAGGAGGGTAAACAAATCCAGTTTTAATAAGGGCTTGTAGCTCATAATCCTCGGCCGCCAGCAGGTGAGGGCCAACATATGGGGCGAGACCACGACGAATGGACAGCACGAACACACACACACACACACACACACACAACCGTACACACACACACAGCAGCTGTCACTTGTTTTCCGAGGCAAGACCGATCCAACAAGAACGCCGTGGGTTCTTGGGGAGTCGCGCCAAGAGAGGAAGGAAGGGACAGGTGGGAGA
>JAPZDY010000017.1:11135010-11151767 GCA_029783645.1 Ctenochaetus hawaiiensis
CCCCCCCCCCCCGTATGCTTCTCACCTTTTTCACCCCTGACCCATTTTCATGCCTGTTAAAAGGTGATAATGTGTCAGTGTTGCATTTACAGCTTGTTACGCTGCCCCCAAGTGGTGAAAACATCCACTGAGGCAGGTGTAAGGACAACCAAGTAAACACTGTTAGTAATGCATAACACGTTAATCTGCTGTTGGGTTTATTTTGCTAAAGACAGCACAGCAGTAATATTTATCAAGGCTGAAATATTACAGGTCAACTTTGCACATTATGTGATCATTTCATTTTTTAAAGCAAAATAATAACTAAGGATATTGTTCTTGTTGCTTCTGCATGTCATCTTGCATCTTGTTTTGCCACCCTTCAAAGTCTAATTTTGATAGTATAATTTAGTAATTAACTGAAACTAAATTGAAATTACAGATAAATGATGCTTATTCTGCAACAAATTCGTAAAGAAGCAAAATATCACATGACAAAGAGTTAAAACTGGCACTGAATCTTAAACGCTGAGCCCACTGAAATCACAGTTAACCAAAATGTACATGTTCTCAACTGTATTCTAAAAATATTAATGTAATTTAAAATATTAAAACCTGAATTTTGGCTTTAAATCATAAAAAATATCTTCATCAATAAGGAGACTGTTTGCATGGTGATATTCAGGAAATTCAGTTCATTCCAGCTCTGCAATTCAATCCGTCGTAAATCAAAACTTTATAGGGTGCAATGCAATGTTTTGGTCCTGAGAAAAAAAAAAAAAAAAACTGAAAGTAGGTCGGGAGCAGGTGGTGACCGCCACCCACGCACCCTCCACATGCAACGCACATACATACACACACACATGCAGCACAGAGGAAGCTCGGTCCTGGTGGGAGGTCCGAGGTCTGGCCCTCCACATTCCACAGACAAGTGTCTAGCACCTGCTAGGCCTCAGTCAGCCTTTACTGGCCAACAGATTAGGACGGGCGGACACACTCCAAATCCGTTTACTTTACAGTCTGTGTATTTGTGTGTGTGTGTGTGAGAGAGAGAGAGAGAGCCTCTGTGTGTGTGTGTGTGTGTGTCTGCAGGGGAAAGAGAGAAGAGTAAAATGCATTTTCAGAGGGAGGTTATTCTGCATCAGTGCAAAAATTGTTTTGATTGTGCAAAAAAAAAGAAGACAAAACTGCAAAACATTTACATTGAACCACTATATAAAACAATATAAAAGGAAAAATGTTAATGCATCTATAGCTCACACTCACACACACACACACACACACACACACACACACAGACATTTAAAAACTACGCATACGCAGAAATGTAAACACACCTTCAGCAGCCCATATCTGACAGGTGCACATGTCAGTGGTTAGTTCAACCTGGATCAGAGCATTTGGTCTCACTCTGTAGCAGCCAGGCCCCTAGGGTGTGTGTGCATGTGTGTGCGTACATGTGCATGTGCATGTGTGTGTGTGTGTGTGTGTGTGTGTGTGTGTGCAACCCAAGGGCCTGATGCTCAGAGCCCAGACACTACCCATATTGTTTTCTTCAGTGGAGCTAGAAAAAAGGGGAAGCTGATTTACAGAGCTGTCTGGCACTGCAGCACGCGGATGCATGACTGACTCGGCCTAATGGAGTTTTCAGCTTTGGATTTACACTTCTTCTCCCCTCTCACTGCGAGAGAGCCGAGACGCACATGAGCACAAGCTGGCTGCCGCACGGCTCTGTGGCGGCTACGTGAGGAGACGTGATCTCGTCCTGGAACCGTTAGCGTGTAATGTTTGCTTGGTTGCCAACAGAAGCTCAGCCCCCTTTTCTCCCCCTCACGCTGTTTTGAGCATATCAGAGGTTACGGATCCCCAGATCAGGGCCAGCAGACTTGAGATCTACAGTCTGGACATTTTTTTATTATTGTGTGGTTATAAAAGCTACAGAATCAGACTTTGATTTTGTCTTTTTCTCTCCCCACCAAATCCCTTTATTGTGAGATTGTGCTCTTACTATTTGTGTGCTTATTAAACAAAAATACAGCAGCTGTTCCCTTCATCTAGAATCTGTTTGTGACCAAAATCCAGATTTACATGTAATGTTAAAACGCTTCACAGATCTCAGTTTAAAAAATATTACAGTGTTTTTTGTGAAAATATAAACCATGAAAACCCAGAGAGGTTTAATTTACTGTCGTGGGAGACTGAGAAAGCCAAAAACCTCGAGGAGGGGATGAAGAAAACCAGCAAACATTCACATTGAGAAGCTGATTTTTCTGCATTTTTGCATAAAAAAAGGCAAATGATTAAACATTTAAAGTGTCGCAGGTTTAATTCTGTTAATTAACTTTCAGCTCTTATATTTTCCAGGCATAGTTAGCACATCACAGCTTTTTATAAATATCTATTACGGACAAACAACCATGCTGGATGATTGTCAACAAATGCAGAAAGTGTCACAGCTTCCTCTCAGGCAAATAAAGTGTTCAAAAATCTGTCAAAAAGATGAGGTTTCATACTTGTCTGTCCTCCAACATGGCACCATGTCCCGGGCAATCATCGCCCTCCTCTGAATGAATCATCATGACCCAGAGAGCCGGAGCTGACAACGCTGGGAATCACAACATTAACGCGTTAACTGGACCCAAATCGGTTTAGTCTATGTCGGATTGCTGGACTGCAATCAGGGCAGGACTGTGTAACCGTGTGCAGCTGCCCCCAAACATGGGCTCCAACAAATTACCCATTTCACAGCTCACAAAGCATTTAGCTCCCAAACTATGTGAACGAATCCATTCCTGGGCTTTTGGAGGGACAACCACTCATGTGAATGTAATATGTCCATCACTGCTCCAAACACCACAGACACAGATCTGCAGTCCAATCAGGACTCGAGATTGTTGGATTATACTTAAAAATTTTTAACTAACATGTTATTATTAGGTTTGTCTGTTGGGTTAATGTGAAGAAATGCTGAAAAAAAGTTTGTTGTTTGCTACAAAAAAGAGTTGAAGGTTTTTGTTTACATGATTTCTGCTTTGTGTTTTCAGTTTGTATTTCAAATTCAGACATTAAATTTCTAATCATGTGTTCAAATTGAACAATTTCACTCTTTGAACTGTCTGATTTTGTAAAAACACAACTACCCTGAGATGTTTGTCACCCAAGTGAGCCAGCAGAAGCACCACAAATGAGCTGGACACAATCAGACTGAATATCACCTGGCATAATGTGGCTAAAGGCTAAAGCTGGTGCAAAAAAGCAGGTAGGACAAGAAAAAAATCATGCACTAGGTGTCAACTCATGGCGATGAAGTTCCCAGTCAACACAAACACATCTGAAATCCATTCAAAGTCCCAAACATTTTGTTTTGAGTCTATAAGTCGATAAGTAGCTTCACGATTTTTAGTGCAATTACAAGCAAAATGAGCAACAGTTAGTACAGTAAAGTTACAGAAAGAAGAAACTTCAATCAGGAAATGAAGGACTGATTCAGTGACCATTTTATGACATGATATTTACACTTCAGTCAAGAGTCTGCAGTGTTAATTTGATTTGTGCACTGTAAAATAACCTGTTTCATATGTGTCTTGGTCACCACAGGTGAGAGGTTTTACATTAGAGATCTTTATGTGTCTGTTTATGATGTGCTTATGTTAAAGAGATTCCTAAAAGCCAATATATGCTTAACAGATTTATTAAACTTATCAATATTGGCTTCAAAAATCAAGTATTAGCGCCAAGCTTTGTAATTTAGTCCCTAAATTGATTCCTTAAATTGTGTCTTTTTTTAATCAATGAACCAAAAAGGAAGAAAGGAAGTATCATTGATCAGTTAACTATATTAGACAGCTTATATGTCTCACTTCTAACACTGATTCAACATCAGATTTTAACAGCAGAAACTTAAAACAGTGACAATAACACACTGATAAATATGCTAAAAAAGGTTCCCGCTGATCTTTGTTTGGTCAGAAAGGCCACAAAATTAAAAAGCTTATGTCTCAGAGCTTTGCACAGCAATGAGGTGAGTATCTAGCCTCAAGCTCTCGACTGTGTGAGAAGAAACCACAAGCGCCGGCTTGAATCCAGACTTGCTTTATTGTTTCCTCATTCTGGAGGAATCATCAGGAGACTTTGAGGCACGAAGGCCAAAAACTCAGGGTGTAAAAGCTCCCATCGCAGACGCTTTGGTCCAACATCAACGGCTGGCAGTGGCTAATAAAAGCTATATAAACTGGAAAAAACTGATTTCCTTAATCCACTTGCGTTTCTTTAGATTTCTATGGTGCTGTAAGCCTGTTAGGCCGCAGAGCTGTGGCGAATTGTGCAATAAGTGTTGAAAGTAACAGCGGTGGGAGACTCAGGAGGAAAGGAACAACTGTGGCACAATTGTCCTCGGCATCTTTTTGAATATAGTATGTAATGTGCCGTCACATAATATAAGCCACAGGAGGGGAGAAAACTTGAGGGATATAATAAAAAAAAAAAGAAAAGAAAAAGCTGATTTCTTTATTGCTATATCCACAGCAGTAAGCTCTGATTTATCTCTGGAGTTTTTTTCTTACAACGTGTATTTAGACCAAGGGAGACAGAACGAGACAGAGACGGATCAAGGTCTCTCCCTATAATTACAAAGATAGCACGGTCGCACTCCCTCCCCGGCGGAGGCTCCAAGGCGTCACTCCCCATCCCTTCATATTGTATAAAGACTGTTCTATCAGCTCAGAAACGGCATCGTTGCTTGTAAATTAATTTGGGGTTCCTGTCATTCGGGGCCTTCTCCTCTCTTATCTGGCGGTGTAATATGGGAAGCTGAGAGGCTGGGGAGATACTGCTGAGAGCGCTTGAGGAGAGGAGGTGAGGGTGGAGGAGGATGGAGGAGGGAGGTGGTGGAAGTGAGTATTAAAGAGAAGAGAGATAGATAGGAAGGGAAAAAAAGAGGCAGGGACCAAAACAAGAGAGGCGAGAGGGAGAGAGAGTTAGCGAATGGGGCCCCGCTGTGGATTCAAGGAAGGGCCTGACTCAGTGATAAGTGAATATGGTCTGGCATCCTATTTTCCACACACTCACACACACACTCACACACACACACAAGCCATTCGTCATCCAAGGCTGGACTCTGCAGCAAGAGGCCTTCACCTATCAGCGCTATTTGTCCCCCGTGTCACAGCCTGCAGATAAATCTTCTCCTTGTTTTAAATCCACCCCCCTATTACCGAAAAAAAGGGTCCGGCCCTCTCATGATCATATGTGCTCCACACGTGCGGACATACACACACACACACACACACACACACCTCCGACCCCTTCAGTTGTTTCTAATTAACCCTTCACCCACTGTATGTAACCTCAATTCCCTAATGGCAATAAAAACGGCTTGACTACGATCCCATTAGTGGCTGGAGACATGATGGCGAATTAGAGGGCTCTGACTAAATGCTGGGATGAAAGTGAGGCTGAGCTCTTCACAGTTTGATGCTCTGTACCTTTATTTTCTGAGAGCTTGTGTGCACAAAATAATCCTATTTAGTTCTTAATTATTCACAATATTTGTTGGGAAACAACATGTGATTTTTTGCTGCTTTCTACAGTCAAATCACAGACTGTGTTTATTGGGCTGAAATCACTGGTGGGCGTCTAAAACATGGAGGAGGCTGAGTGAAAAACAGCTCTGAATGAACACATGTGGTACGTCAAAGAGGCTTTTATTTAGCTTGTTTCAAATTGTGTAGACTTTTGAGTCTCAATAATAACACAACATTTTTACTGGTTTCCTACAGTTGATAAAAGATCTGCTTTAGAGAGGAGAGATGGGGCTGTTTTGTAATAAACTAGTAAAAGTACATTTACTCCAGTACTATACTCAAGTGCAGTTTTGTGGTACTTGTAGTTCATAGTAAAACTTCTCCACATTTCATAGAAAAATTTAAAAAAAAATTTGTTCGAATACTTTTTCACGGCTTCACTTACTAGTTACATTTCTGATTGTTTGACTTAACAAAATATAATAAATTGTTATAAGTTACAACTCCCAACATTACATAAGGAGTTTTTATGTTAAAGGATAAATAATTATATGCCGATTTATTATGAACTGAGAGGGGTAATTTTGAAAGTAAATTGTGCTGCAATACTTGCATTTTTAAGCATTCAATATGGCAGAACTTGTTATGGATTACTTTTTAAAATGTAACTTTACGTAAAAGATCTCAATACTTCTTCCAACACTGTCACTTTAAAAAGGAGAAGATTCAGGGGACACAGCACTCAAAAAAAATAACAATAATTAGAAACAAATCAGCAGCCATTGAAAGAGTTAATAAGACTTGGACAAGTACTATTCACTGGAAAGTTACAGTATATTTGCTCAAACATTGAACTTAGTAGCATTGAAAAGTAGTAGTTTAATTATGAAGCCTCAAAGTGTGAATGCACATGACTAATCTATGTGAAAAACAGTCTGCATAAACAAAAAGACCACTGTATAACACACCCTGTTTCCTCCAAAACACATCACACACAAGCCTATTTTATTGTAAAATGTATTGATTTGACTGTGTATGTTATAATTCCATAGAGCACCACATGATTGTTATTGTACAGTAATTACATTCATATGTGTTTGTAAACAATAATTATTTCCACATTAAACAAAGGATCTCCTCTTTGTCATGTGGAGCACCAGGACTGCCACAGCACGAGATGCATCCTATTATTTTCAAGCTTGCACACAAGGCAACAATGAGCAAAAACAAGCCTGGAAACTGTGTTTAGCTCATATTCAGATATCCTGGCAGGCGTCCAAAGCGGTGAAACACCAGAGGCTGTTTAAGCAAACGAACAATAAGACATGCATCATCCATTGTGGTCCATTCTGCATGGTTGGAACCGAATCCACAAGAAAAATTGGTTCATATTCAAAAGCTTGGAATATGGAGGTAGACAGGGCGAATAAATCCTGCCTAATTTATACCTGAGCAGAAGCACTGTACGTTTGCATTATATATACAAGTTTCATTATGCATTCAAGCAACTACTAAACATTAGAATTTTTAAAATCTATAGAAAATACACAGTAAATAACCTCAATTTGCTGTGAATTTCACTGTGGGTTCTGTGTCACGTATGATAAGCTTCTTTTATGATTTTCTAACAGTTTACAAATGATATCAAACAAGCAGAAATAATAGAACTGTGCGAAAGACGATAATAAACCGAATAAAAACGGACATCAAAAAACAAAAAACGGGCCTGCAGTGCTGAATAACAGAGATAAAAGCCGCTTGATTTCTCTGATTTATTGGTATTTAGTGCCACCTAGTGGCCTCCAGCGAACACAGACATACACACGCGAAAGCCTGCAAATTGCTGCAACACGTTTTATTTACTATTCTATATAAAGTATGTTTTAAGTGTCAAATTGTTTCAATTGATATCTACCCCATCATTTAAGTGTAAACATTTTAGTAAACAATATTGTTAACAACTGTAGATTAATAGGTCTGATTGAACTTTTTTTACAACCAACTGACTGAATCTATAATATGAGTTTATTTACTGTAATTAAAACATTTGATGCATGCCCCAACACTATATCAGACAATATAACCCTCAATTTTTCAGTTATGAGCTGTACACAACATTTTCAATATGTTGTGCGTCAAATATTCCACTAGCAAAACAAAAACTGAAAAAGATAACAAGGGTTAACATCCCGGATTGGAACAAAATGTATCTCTTTCTGTGCAAAATTAAATTTTGCAGAAAATTAAATCCTCTGTGAACTTGTCAGATCAGTGTTTTAACAGAGGTGCATGCATTGATGTTTGCACAAGAGTTTGCATGTGTGCATTGTGTGTTTGCACATTTGTCCACCATGCAGTTAGCGATGCAAGTCAGATGAATCAGACAATAAATCACTTGTGCATAAGCAGAGACGATGTTATAACTGACACAAAACTTCATCTTCATTCCAGGAGGAAAATGTGTTTCATTAGTTTTCAGAGGTTTGCATGAACACATCTCAAATTAATCCCACCTGTCAAAGTTTTAGTAAATGTTCCTACAGATACAATACATGAATAAGCATCTTGTGTGTTTTTTAGCAATCAAAAATATAAGCAGGACTGCAAAACTTTTACTCTGATGTAGGACAACTTAGTGCTAAATACTTAGAAGTTTCAGATCAACAGGAAAACAGCAAATAAACAGCCACATTCAAAACAAACAAGCTAGCAAAGCGAGAGACAAACATAGCGACTGACTTACGGTTTTGACGTCCGGGTTCATCCTCCTTTCTTTCGTTTGGATGAAGTTTCTGAAGTTTATTTCATGTCTGATATCCCTTTGCACTTGTTACTTGGTCATTTAGTTCGTTAATCCACAAAGCTCAACATCGTTTCCTCTCCATCGCTGCTAGCTTACGTTTGAGATGCAAAAAAGGGTAGCTGATGGCATCAACAAAAATGAAAAACAAGTTAACTTTTTTCCTTTTCTCCAGTGGCTTGAGAGTGTGTCATAATCCCATCTTGTTTTCATATTTTTGTAATTATCTTCACCTGGTTTCCCTGATGTAGACTTCGGCAAGGGTGCAATACCATCTTTTAACCACACATATAAGGGAACGTTGACCAGCCGTTACATCCCAGAGGGGCGCTGTTTCCCCAGTTGAGAAAACAACAAAAGCTGAAAGGAAATCTATTAAATTGAGCCAATCGAATAACTTTAGATTGACAGACTTCCTGATTTAAAAAAAAAAAAAAACAGGTGAAGGCAAGTTTCAACAGAGCCACAACAATTTTGTCTATTAATACACCAATTTCTAAAACGTCTTTCCTACACTTTATGGTGAAATAGTTTTATCAGCTCATGATAAATTCCGATAAAGAAACCACACTGCAATTTTATTCCGAGAGATCGATCAACCAAGTGGTTTCATCCATACATATTTTTGTGAAAAAGAAAAAAATAATTTATCAATACATGCTGATAGATTTGACAAACTATATTTGACAACCAACAATCATTTCTGCGTTTTATTTCACTATTAAGATTGCCTTTAAAAGGGTTAGCCAGATTTTCAACTAATTGTTAGTTTTCAGATGAAATATGGTTCAAATCTGAACATAAATGAGTCTGAATGTTCATAAACTAGAGACCTTGTGATTTATCATGATTGATCAACACTCACAAAGAAACCATGCCGCTTTCATCAGTTGTTGCGTTAAAAAAGACCTTTACAGTATTTCCTAAATAAAACTAATTAGTCTCCTCTATTATAGCCTCCACTTTCTACAGCCTGCGCGCTCACCACACTGTCTCAGGTGTACGAGCGCAGCATGCCGGGGCGTGGGTGATGTTTTGTGAACGCGCTTTAGAGGGGCGGGGCTGGGCGAGCCAGATCTTAACCATTGACTGTATAAACGAAGTTCTACAGTACACCGGCTGTGAGGCTGTGAGCCAATCACAAGGCGACGATCCATGACAACGACGCTTTGCCGTAGCAACGCGTCCTCGGTCATTTCATCGCAAACACCGGCTGGGTGAGGGATTATCAATTCGTCTCCTTATCTCACCGATTTAGCGTTACAGTAAAGTAAGGAACAAATGCTGTTTAATTAAAAACCTAATGTGGCCCTTCTGCAGCTGTTTACAGTCGGTTCGGTTAAGTTTTAGGTAGAGCAGATAAAGCATAAAAGCCCCAGCTAACGTTAGGAAACCGTGCCTGTCGTTTAAATCATAGCTAGATTAACGTTTCCGTTATCTATTCAGCAGCAGGACGAGATATGCGGATTTTAGCTCGTCTTTCCCCACAGTCAGATACCTTATAAACCACTGACAGGTAGCCTATTATGCTAATTTAGCGCTCTGATTAGTTCAGGGGCTGTTTGAATATAATAACTACAGGTTGTTTGGGTGCTGTTATCATCTTGCAAAGGTACTGTGGTCACATGTATTATCCATAACGTCCAAGAGGTATTAACGCTAGATTGCATCATTAATTATTGACTAATTTTACAGTTTTCAATTAGTTAATCGTGTAATTAATTCATAGTATAACAATAATAGGTATGAAAAAACAAAAGAACACAACACTATTGGATAATTTGAGGTACAGCAGATAGATGCACCAGTGACTGTTGCTCTTAATGCATACTTATGTTTACAGGAGGTGTATGATGCTGGTGATGCAGTTGCTTAGGGGTGCAGTGATGCATGCTGGGAGAGGACCCCTGTGCAGTTCTATGCCACTGATCTCGGCCTCATATTGTATCAGCTCATCCTTGCGACAGTTTTCTGCCTCTGGGAAAACACAACCTTCATCCTGCACGGACACTGACCGCCCCAGAGTCCTCATTACTGGTTGGCTTTTGCACTTTGTGTGTGGCTGTGGCACTATGTAATTTCTTTGTTTTCAAGAAAGTTGTTTTCTCTGTCTGTTTTCCTGATTTTCCCCAACTATCAGGTGAAACACAATCAAAATGACACCTCTGACCTCCTCAGTAACTCAGTTTTCCTCTTTTTATCTTAACAGGAGGGCTAGGCCAGCTAGGAATGGGACTTGCCAAGCTGCTCAGGTAAAGAGTTTACATAACCTCCAATTTTAGTTGTTTAACTATCTTTGTACTCCCATATTTATGGGTAATTAATCAATTTAGTCTCCTGTGAACTCACTTTTTTATGTGTCATCCTTTAGGAGACAATTTGGAAAAAACAATGTGATCCTGTCTGACATTAAGAAACCACCCGACCACATCTATCATAATGGTGTGTATTTTTGTATAATCGATTATGTGGATTTTAATGTAAATTGAACTGTTTCTATAGTACTTTTTTCAGCATGATTACAAATTTCTAAAACACTGAAGGAGACAGAGTAGGCAAGACGATGTACACAAAAATCAAACATTTGATCATTCATTTTTTATTTCTGTTCTAATACATCTACATCTAATACATCATGCCTCCTCTGTGTGCCTCTTCTTTTGTTTATGGCTGCTCTTTTAATTAGTTTCTCATCATTAGACAATAAAGACTAAGCCCTCTATTAATGCTAGTTTCCCTCTAGTGCACCCTAGAACTTAATGCACCCCGACTGGCACATAGCAGACATAAACAAAACAAAAAAAGAGAAGTGAATTTACCAGCTTAAAGGTGTTTCTTTCTCTTTTTGGGCAAGCAAATATAAAACATACACACCTTGACCAGGCTCTTGAATTGGCCACAGATGAGTGGATAGACTCTTCAAACACAGTCATTTTTTCATGTTTGTGTCATCTGCAGGTCCATACATCTTCTTAGACATCCTGGACGACAAGAACCTCACAGAGATTGTGGTCAACAACAACATCAGCTGGCTGGTTCACTACTCAGCTGTTCTCTCAGCTGTGGGAGAGAACAACGTCACACTGGCCAAAGAGGTCAACATCACAGGTGCATGCACATACACTTCTGTCATTATCTGTCTATGAAAGACTGATGATAAGGTACATAATCACAAATTCTAAGGGGGTTTTTCAACACATTCACTTATGCACAGCCTCCCTCTCTTTATAGGTCTCCATAACATATTAGACATAGCAACCAAACATGGTCTGCGTGTGTTTGTCCCCAGCACGATCGGTGCCTTTGGTCCGTCTTCACCCAGGGACCCCACCCCTGAGCTGTGTGTGCAGAGACCACGCACCATCTACGGTGTCTCCAAGGTCCACACAGAGCTGATGGGGGAGGTGAGTCAGAAGATATCCCAAGCCATTTCTCTGCAGGGTTGCTGTAAAGCTCAGCGCACAGTGTTTTTAAAGCTTGGCCTCCCTCTGTGTCAGTATTACCACCACAGGTTTGGGCTGGATTTCCGCTGTCTCAGGTATCCAGGTATCATCTCAGCTGACTCTCAACCAGGAGGAGGGACCACAGGTACGCAGGACAGGAGGAGGAAGTGTTAAAGAATGCAATAAAGATGGTCAACCAAGCTTTTAAAAGTCATTTCTTGTGGATTCAGCTAATGAGATAGGACGTGATCTGGTGTCTCTTCCCTTAATCTTAATCTGTATTTCCATCTCCCAGACTATGCAGTCCAGATCTTCCATGCAGCTGTGAAGACCGGTTGTTTTGAGTGTAACCTGCGCAGTGACACACGACTTCCTATGATGTACATCGGTAATGCCAGACTGTTAAGTAATTTTATGGCTAAATAGTTGGTTTTCCCCTATAAACATTTTAACTTTTTAGGTGATATTCTGTTGCTAATCTCCCTCCTTGTCTTTTATCTCTTTCTTCTTGTGTCATTTACTTCTCTTTCACTTTACCCTGCCTCCATCTTCACCTACTCCCACTCCCCATGTGTAGACGACTGTCTCAGGGCCACTCTGGAGATCTTGGAGGCTCCAGCGGACAGACTTGTCAGCCGCACCTACAACATCAATGCTATGAGCTTTACACCACAGGACCTCATCCTGGAGATGCAGAAAGTCCTGCCTGACCTCAAGGTCACCTATAAAGTGGACCCTGTCCGGCAGGCGATAGGTGAGGTCGCTGGGAGGATGGATGCAGGGATGAGTGCGACAGTAATTCATTGCAGTCATATTATTACAACATAAAATTTCTTTCCTGTCTCCTCTCAGCTGACAGCTGGCCAATGGCATTAGAGGACAGCGCGGCGAGGCGGGACTGGGGCTGGAGGCACCAGTATGACCTCCCAGGGTTGGTGCAGACCATGCTGACTCACATCACTACAGGAAACCCACTGGCGCAAGCTCACTGAGCTTTCTGCAGTGTTTTTGTTGCAACTCCCTTTTTTATTAAAATGTGCAACCTGAGAATTCAGGAGCTTTTTTAGCCCTCACTATTATACTTTAAATGTCAATATCAGAGGCAGAAAACACTCCAGATCAATCAATATCATTTTTTTCAATTGAATTTCTGAGTTTGCACTTTCCCTCTCCACTGTCTCGCCTCTGTTTTCTTCTTTTTGTCCATTCATCTAGTTTTTTCAGAAACCAATGTTGTCTTTGGTTCGTGTCTGAACTTGAGTCTTTGCTCTGAATGTACTTTATCAAAGTATTTATGTCATGTTGTATCTGTACACAGATGACTTCACCAGCATACTGAATACACATCTGTCTCCTGTAGCAGCAAAATGCTTAATTCTGTTGGCTTCCAGTTGGCTTTTATAAGAGCTTCACTTCAGCTGATCATCAATAAGCACTGTGACTGCTGTTACCTCAGAGGCTGTTAATGTAGAAATCGATCAGGTGCTTTAACCGTAGTTGCCTGCTTGTGATTTCTATTGTGATATTTATGTTTTAAGGAAGAGACACTTAATAAGGTTGTAGGCCTTAAAATAAGTTTGAGTTGAAGAAAAGCTTCATAAACAGACTTGACATTTGCACTAGATGCTTTTCATATTTTTGTTTCTATTTAAATGACTTTCTGTTGTTTCTCTCTATTTATAAGTCTGTAATAAATATTTATGTACACTGAATCAATGAACGCAGGAAACCAGAGCCCTTAGTTTTGGAGCTGCGCTGTAAAGAGATGTGAAGAATAAAGGGAGCTGGAAGTGGTGCTCAGGGTTTTAGTATTGATGTTATTTATAAATCTTCTCTTTGTAGCTCTTTTTATAAACTCATTTTTTTAAATAAATAGTTGTATGAAACTGGTTCTTATGACTTTTTTTGCAAGAAAGGCTTGTGTACATACAGTAGCCCACAAATGTATAATTTCACTTGACAGTGAAGCAAAAAGTATGACAAAAATTTAGCGTCTACGAGCAAGCAAGTTGAAAACATTTTTAAATTAAGTCATTTTAGGTGCATTTACTGATTTCCCACCCTCATATTGCATTTCTAGACTCTCTCTGGCCTGTTTTTGTTTTTCTTTTTTCTGTGTGTGGCTTTGCCTTTTCTGGTGTATCCAGATGTGAGCCATGTTGATCAGTATTAGAAGGAACAGAACTTTGGAGCCTCCCAGTGGCCAATGCTTCCTGCTGCAGTTTGAGCTGCTGGATGTCATCAAGCAGAGACGCCTCTTGGGTCAGACTGTCCACTATTTGGCCCTCTGTGGCCTTCACTGCTGCACGAACCACTGCTGAAACCCCCTGAACAGAACAGAAGACACAATGCCAGTCAAGTCATGAACGATATTCCCAACTGCTCTCACTGCTCCTCTGTTTTATATCCCTTTTGTTAGCTCTTACCTCTTTGTCCAGTTGCTTATCCCCAGGAACATCAACCTCTCCCACAGTGACCCTTGACCCATCTCGGAGCGCCTTCAGCATCTCCTCCTTCTGCAGCAACAGCGAGGCAAGCTCGGACAGTCGACGCTGACGCTCCCACTCGTGCACATCTGTGCCCTGCAGCACAAATACAGCTCACTGCAGCATCATCACATATTTGAGCCCCAATCAGCATTAAATGGTCCAACTGTGAGACACTGTTTTTACAACTTAGCTAAACCACAATGTACTCTTATGCTCTATTGTGACTGATAGCTTTGACAGTGTTACCTGGTGTCTGATGGTATTATAAATAAATTTGAGTTGATATAATATTCTCCTGCATATGGAACCAGTGTCAAATGTCAAAACTCAAAGAGCCAGAAGTAAAAAGATCACCAAAGTCAAGACTGAATGTTTAATATCTCATTTCATCTTAATCCATCCATGGACCAAACCCCCACTTATTACTTCACAATGCACTGATGAGATCTTCTCAACACATTAATGTAAAATGCAGCTGTTTTGTTGCAAGTTGCTGATTACAAGAGCTTTGTTACCTCTGCTAGAGGACAGGGTGTGGGTGGCAACTGCACCTCCAAGTGTAGCTGAGTGATGGACATGTTTGCACATCCACCCACCACTGCCTGCAAAAGCCTCCACTGGGTGATGCAGGTGTCTGTGAGGAACTGGGTGAAGTCGTGGCGGTGGACAGGAGTGAGGTTCGGCAAACAGTCAGACAGCGCATCAATCAGCAAGGAAAATAGTTTGGATATGTTCAGACCTGATGGATAGAAAATAATAACATCCAAAGGCTTGAGAAGAGGTTTATAAAACCAAACCCCAGCAAAATAAAATCAAATTTGTGCTCTGTGGCTTAAAAAAGAAGCTCAGCTCAAAATAGCTTCGAACCAAAAGTGTAACGGATCTCCTTTAATAAAACAGCATGAAGAATGTTTTAATAAGACACACAGGGAATGACTCACTGGACATGACTCACACAAAATTGGGTTCAAGGGTTGAAAAAGAACATCTATTCCAGTTAATCAACAACGACAAACATTTATATGAGTTTCATGTATTTCTGGTGAAGAAAGGGGCTCTTCAATACAAGCTTTTTTAAAAACAGTAACAAGTTTCAACTCTACCTGCATCACAGGTGATTTTATCCTCGTAACTTTTGGCTGTCATGCAGTTGCCTGACAATAGAGACTAGATATTTTACCTATACTTTTTAGAACTTAAATTCAAAAAACAGATAATAACAAGCTGACTGTGTCAGCTGTAGAGAAAGTGACCTTTTTAACCTCATAGGCAAATTAACCTTTTTTTGTACTCTGTGCTCTAAAGAAACGTGTGCACTTTCTGATAGCAACACTAAAGGTCCTTAATCAAAACCCCCAGGTGAAGTGCCCTGAAAGGCCTCTGTACAGTATACTGCAGTTTGCTCTGACCATCCAGCTGTGGGAAAATGCCTTTGGCGATCACGGCTGCCTGGATCACATCAGGCCAGGGGAAACCACTGTCCACGGTGAACATAACAAAGTCATATACAAACTCCTGGTGGAAGCATCGTCGTTCATCGCAGAACTCAGGCCATGAGAAGTGACGGCTGAGCCTCTGCACACCAGCATCTCTCTATCACAAACACAAGAACCATATCACTTACAAGAAGAAGTCATGCATTCAAAGATTTACCTTAGTTCATTTTAAATACAAAAGTGTTTTCTTCAAAATATACATAAATGTCAGAGGTAAAAGTACTAATTTTGCAGTCTTGCCCCTTTGAAGGTGTTATAATACTGAACTGCAGTTGGCAATATCTAAATGTTGCACACGTATTACAAACGTATATTGTAATAATAATATAAATAAGATATTTATAATAATTTAAAATGATTTAATCATCCATAATCTGCAAAGTAATTTGGCTGTCAATAAAAGAGAGCTACATGTGCAATTTCTTATTCATAAATATAGCGAAGGAGAGGTAAAGTAGCATAAATCGTAGCTAAATGCTAAAGAACAAATGCCGTAAAAATCAAGTACAGTAATTTTTTTGAGGAAATGAACACAGGATACTTAATCGAATTGCTGATTTAGTATTTTAATTTACAGAACTTCACAATAAAACATAAAACAAAGTCTCAGTCATGTAGCTATACCTTTAAGACATTAGGTGATGTAAAGAAACGTATGAACTCAACTGTTAACAGAGGGTTAGCATTAGCTCTCTCACTTGTTTAGCTACTTTATATGTGGATCAATTTTGTTCCAATTTTACAGTTCAAGGCAACATTGAACGCACCAAAATGACACGACTTACTCTTTTTATTATTTAAACATGTATTTAAAGTGTTAACTGAATGAACACCTACCTGTTCTCTCGCTATTTCTGCTATTTCACTCTCTGTGAGGGAATCCATCCTTGATAAACGACACAAGTGGTTGGTTGGTACTTGGTTGCTATGGAGACGGACGCGGACACGCTGGTGGGGCGTGCGGCGCTGTAAACGTGATTACGTCACAGATACGTACGACGTGCAGTATTCCAAGCCTATGGAATGTG
>JAPZDY010000017.1:11153071-11174170 GCA_029783645.1 Ctenochaetus hawaiiensis
CGATCTAAATGATTGATAATGTAAATAATTTTAAATCCCCAAATTTATCAAGATTAACAACAGACTAGATCCAGAAGTATTATTAGGTTATAATAGAACCCATAATCTTTGATTATTAATTACAATTATTTATTGTTATAAATTATGATCAAATGTAATGTTTTAGCATTTGGAGTTTTATGTTTGATGGCTGCTGTTCTCTATGACTGTATGATGAGATGGAATTATTTGAAATTTTTCTGAATTGTTTGCAGGTTTTTGCGTCGGAGCATTACAAACTAAATGCACGGACGCGGCGCTTTAATTTGAAAAGGTTAATCAGTGTACTTCCGCTGTTGAATATGCTGCGCTGACGCGTGTCGGAACCCGAACGTGCGCTTCATACCTGCGATCTCCGGAGGAAACTGAACGCGCTGCGTTATTACGTCCGATGTGTCTGAACGGGGGATCCATCACACGTCGGTTCAGGCTCACTGCGGGTCTTTACTCGAGTTTAACATCTCACCATCTCAATCTATCTCTTTGTTTGTCTCCTGGATCTATAATCGATCACTGATCTTCCGTTATCGCTGTCGGAATGCGTCCATACCGGTAAGACTGATCTCCTCCTTCTCCTTAAACTCATGTGTTTATGCGTATGAATGGAGTCATTTTATAACTCTGTTTCATGACTCTTTACGCAGGAGACATATATGCATATATTATGTTTCTATATTTAATGTGTGTGGTCCAGTTGTGAGGATCAGGTGAGTCACACACACACACAAACACACCTGTTAATGGGATGAGAGACAGAGAGCATATAATCTCTCCCTTGCTTTTCTTCTTCTTTTGTCCTCCTGACTGAACTAGTTGCGCTTCAGCACTGTGGAAACTTTAGAAAGTTTTGTTTCTATTTTTAATAATAAGAAAAGTCCATCATTCAGTAATTTTAAAGAAAATGAAGAATTTTGGTGCTGAAACTGACTGCAGGATGGAGCGTCTCTGCCTGAAAGCTGCTAACAGCAACAATGATAAATTCCTCGCTTTCTCCACGAGGAATACCCATCAAAACCATCAGTTTTCCAGAGAGCAGCTGCCTGATGCTTCACTGTGATGCCTGGCTCCTGTCAGCACAAGAGCTACTCATCCCTGACTTCCTGTCTACCCATAATTCTCTGAGGCCCACTTACACCTTCTCTCTGACTTTAATTAGAGCTGTGAAGCAGATACAGATTAATAAAATAAGGAGTTACATAAATCTGATTTATGTAATAATTGGCTCTAAGATGTGAATATTTGTGAAAGGAATTGACAAACTGTTGTGGAAACTGCACAAAGGCAATGTGTTTTAAAGCAGGAAAATATTGGATTTTTTTGTTTTGTTTCTGTTTTTTTTCTGTTTTAAACCTTGGTCTTAAAGTGCCTCTTGATCATACTTCAATAGAGTGTCCCTGAACAGCAGCAGGATTGAAAAGTTAAAAGGACTTTCATAATATTAGTTCTGAACAGTCCTTGAGTTTGTCTCCTTTAATACAAAAGTATTTATAAATATGAGTTTATTTAGAGACAAAAACTTAAGAGACTCCATATTCATTCTGTAGAATATAATACACACAGAGAGTAACATGTTTTTCTCATACATTTTTTTGCACAATCCAGCTTTTGGCTTTTAAGGCCTGCAAACTATGTGCATGTCTTGTTTTTTTCCTTTGTAATATTTAATAATTTAACAGAATATTCATGCAGTTTTTTAAAAGTTCTTCACCTCATTATGATGTTGTGAGCTATTATGGGCTTATTAACACTCATCACAAGTGAGTGTTTTTCCTCAACGGGCCACATGGGGCAGCAATGAGCACAATCCATAGTCATAAATGATAGGAGAGTCTAGTAATTTTACAAGAGGATTGGCTTCAGAGTTAAGGAGTAATGGATTTATACTCACCAGGTATTCAGACACTTGGCTCCAGATGCTAATGTCGCACTGGGTCTGCGATATAGCACATACACAGTGAATATATTTAATTATAATATTAACAGCAAGTTGCTCCCCCAGTTGGATAAAAAATAAATTATTGCAGGAGTAAGAGTACATAAGGTAATTATATTACTCTGCTATATTATTACTATACTATATTATATCTACTTCCCAACATTTCAGGAGCTAAAATTGTTCTGACTGATCCACTACATGTGTTTAAAGGCCCTGCACACACGCAGGTGTTTTCACTTATGACCTGATTACAGCTCCTCCTAAGACTCTGATTGATCTCTCCCTCTTCCTCTCACATTACACAACACCTCATACACCTGATAAAGTATTTGCTTTTCTTTTTCCCTTCTGTCTGAACAGAAGTACACTAAATACACACAAGACATAAATAGAGAGAGGAAAATACTGAGTGTATAAATCAGTTACAAATGTTTTTTACACATAATAAGGGTGGTGTGTTTACCAGCTGCTCATTATTGATTTTTTTCACCATTTCCTCAATAGTAATAACTAGTTTGCCTGGATGCAGGTTAATTGGAGCAGTTGGCTTTGTAGTGATTTTCAAACAGGAGGCAGCTTGCTGGCAGACAGATTGTCTTTAATTACAATCCTTTCTGGCTAGAGCCATGTGTGTGTGTGTTTGTGAGTCTGTGTTTCAGTGTGTGTGTGTGTGTGTGTGAGAGAGAATTAAAAAGACAGAACTAGAGCAATGCAAAGAGACAAAGAGAGATCAATATGTGCTGAAAACCTTAAATGTATGAAAATCTTTGTACAACAAATTTAAATGGCTTTCTTCCCTCACCTTCACACACACACACACACACACATGCAGACTGCTCAAACAGACAGTTTACCTAAACATGGCTGCTTAAGGTTGAGATGGATGTGTAAAAATGTAAACTTCTTAAAATTATCAGAACCTAAGTGGTTTTATTTTGAAAATCCTCATCTGCCTCCCTTTGTTCCCCCTATTAAAACTCAAACTAGCAACATGTCAGTGACATTATCATCCAGCTCTTTCATTCACTTGGTGATGAGTTTGAAAAAAAGAAACCACAAAAGAAGAAAAAGCAGGAACCTGCTTCTTCTTCTTCAGGTCAGGAGCGGCGTGCATAAGAACATCACTTGTCTCACCACCATCTTGGCCTCACCATAGCAACCCCCCTCCTTCACACACACACAGGTCCTTAAGCAGGCTTTTGCTTCTATCCTTAGCCCCCCCCTCCTCCTGTCTTCTCCTCTTTTCTCCTCTGTCCATTCCCACCCCCCTCCCTCCGTCCCTCCCCTTTTACCCGATCACTGTCTGCCATTTTACCCAGAGAGCCGTCGAACCAGGGGTTCTGCTGTACATCTTAGTGCATGACTCAAGCTGCAGAGATACACACACACACACACACGCACACACACACACACATTCAAACATATAGTGCTGACTCCTGGTCTGACCCGACCGGTCAGACCCTGCATGGACAGGAACAGACTCCCCTGCAGCTTTTTCACATCTTTTTGGACCATGTTTCCAGAATATGTGAGTAGTTTTCCTCATGAATGGACGTAAATTGGTGCGTCAATGGTTTATGTGCTTGTAAAAATAACTGTCAGGAGGTAAAAGTAGCAATAAAATATGTTCTTAAGCTCCTAAGTTGTTATGTTAAGATTGAAACGGTGAACAAAAGTAAAACTGTGCTTAAGCTGGAATTACAGTTACGAGAAGTCTATAGTCTAGACTGGAGTCAATAGTTAAGCATGAAAATGGCTTCATGGTAACAGTTTTTGGTGCTAAAGTGCTAAAACTGCAGCAGTTGGTTAATAAATTGATCAAGTGACCAAAAGAAATGTAATTGCCAACTATTTAAGTAAGTTCTTTAGCAAAAATGTCAAAAATTGGTTCGTTCCACCTTTTGAAAATGTAAGAGTAGGCTGCCTTGTTTTGTTATTCATGATAGTGAGTGAAAGTCTGTGGGATTTGAACTGTTGCAAGCAATTTGTGGACATAACTTTGGCAAATTGTGATGAGCATTTGACTGTTTTGTAGGTGATCCATCAGGAAAATAATTGGCATATTAATTGCTAATGAAAATATTTGATAGTTGCAGCTCTTGCATTATGGTTGAAGGTACACATGTATGTTTTCAGGTTTGCATTTTGGCCTCAGCAGGAAATTAAAATAATGCTTAGCTCTTAACTTGTGCAGCTCTTTAAGTACTAAATGTAAAAGTACAGGCCTACTTTCAGTCAATTCCCTATCAAACAGTTTCATTAGTCTTTTGTAATGATTTGAAAATACACAGCTTCAGTCGTCCTTTAATCAGTTCTAGCAGTTTCGTCATCCTGTTTAAATTAAATGAATTTACAGATTGACCTTCAGGAAATATTTGTTCATGCCCTGACCTCTTGAAAAAATTGATAATTTTGATGCAGTGGCTTAAATTTAAAATGAATGTGGTTCAACATTCGGTCAAACTGTTGCATTTGTTTCAAAGGCGAATTCAAGTGCACAGGGTCGATATTTTAGGTGTGAAGTTGTTTTGAGAAGCAGAGCTGAAGAGGGATTAAGAAGCCGAGTGTCACGTTGGGAGTCTCTACAGTTAAGAGCAGTGATTTGGCCTGCAGTCCGGCCTCATGGGACTTTAAGGCCTGCTAAGCCTGCTGATAACATTCACCTTTTTTTTTTCAGAGGCTGTTGAAAGTCATCGCGTTAGAACCTCCTCTACGGACTGAGGCTCTTTATATCACTTTAAAAGCCACTAATATCAAGGATGAGTGATTGATTTTCTGCTGCAAAGTTTGATGTTTTTGTCTACGTTTCAATTTCCTTTAAGCATATGCGTGATTTTACAATTATACAAACACACACAGACCTGTAAAACTCGTGCAAACCAAACAGAAAAGTATTCATTTTTAACACTCAGTCAGTCAGAAAATGCTCAGCAGTACAGCAGTGTGAATTACGTACTTTATATTATGCAAGCTGGTTTATGTTGGCAGTTCAGAAGCAGGACAGAAACTTTTTACGTCGGTTCCAAATAGGATTGTGTGTTAGATGTGTGCTAGGACGCGCCTCTAAATATAGCAAGCTGTGGGAAGCTCTGTGTTTAACATCTACATACATGTGTGAGTGGAAACTTTTGATATTAAAAACGATGGGATTATTGTCTGTTAATAAATCTATTTCAGTTCATGGGTGTTTTATTTTAAATTTGATTTAATTTAAACGCAAATCTTCTGTTTCAAGCAAACTTTTGATATCTTTCAGTTAATCAGTGAAGGTGCGAACACAGGAAAAGAATATTATAATGTTTGTCTCACAAAAGGCCATTTTCCTGGAAGTTTATAGGTTTAAACTGAGGAAAGTAGTGTGAACAAAAGCTTTTCCTGATGTAGCCAAGTGACACATGTAACACTCTTACATGTCAGGTAGTCCTGTTAGTGGATGTCCTGTCCTGAATCCTTCCTCAAATGCTCTGATTAGAAGTTGTGACCTTGTGAGTGTGATTAGAAAGTGTGCGAACGGACAAACGGAAAAGGAAAGTAACTCATTACAATGATAATAAAATGAGAACTAAATCTTATGAAAACATTTGCATTTGAAGCACTCTTCTGTTATTATAGTGGATGATTGATGCACCAACTGTTTAATGGAGGTTCTGCAAAAGAACTGCAATCACATTTTTCTGTATTTTAATGTGTGCTTATGTGTGTGTGGTTTAATTCATTGGAAATGCATGGATGTGATAAAACACTCAATTTCAGTCCTTTTGTGAATATATTTCTCTTTGCTTCCTTCAGGTGTGTGTGAGATCGCAGCATGCATTCGGTCCACGCAGGTATGTGGGACCCCCGCCCCCCATCTAAACATGCATCGCCCCTCCCACCGTCACCCCAGTCCAACGTACGCCTCGCCCATGTGACCACAGCCGCACCGGCCAAGCGGATCACATTCTACAAAAGTGGGGACAACCAGTTCGGGGGCGTCAGGATGGCAGTCCACAAGCGCAGCTTCAAATGCTTTGATGCCCTGCTGGACGACCTTTCCCAAAAGGTTAGCAGACTGATCTCAGATCTGTGATGAAGGGATTTCTTTTGAAGCCGACTGTAGACGCAGCTGTACTGAACTTTAATCTGTTTAACTTAGCGACAGCATTCACTCTGCTTTCTTAAATTCCCACCTGCTGAGAGAGGTTAGTCTGTTTATTTTGGGAAAATTTCTTAGTCAAAACTTTAAAAAAAAATGTTGTCATCTCAGTATTTGAACCCACAGAAAAGTACAGTTAAGAAATTTAGAATTGTGTTTTATCAATCTTACAATATGACAATAAATAGATAGATGTGTAGTTCATATGAATTGTGTGCATATGTGTTTGCACATACAGATGCCTCTGCCGTTTGGCGTGCGAACTGTGACCACTCCCCGTGGCACACACACCATCAAACATCTGGAGCAGCTCCAGGATGGCGGCTGCTACCTCTGCTCTGACCGGCGGCATGCCAAACCCGTCAACATGGAGCTGGCGAGCAAACGCCCAACTATCTGGTACCATTACAGCCAGAGGCCTCATCGACCTGAATCCTCGTCTGCAACGCCGCCTGGCCATTTACCTTACAGGCAGCGACGGATCCTGCTTGTAAAGAACAGCGAGCCGGGAATGAGGAGGAGCGTGGTGCTTAACAGGAGGTCCACCAGGAGCCTGAGGGCCTTTCTCGATGAGGTGTCCGAGGTGATGCAGTTTCATGTCCGCAAACTTTACACCGTAGAGGGACGCAGGGTAAGGAGTGGTTCGTTTTCAAATGCATGGTCATGATTGAGAACATTCCCTTTATTGCAGATGACACCCTGTGCAGTGAAGTGCCTGACAGTGTGTTGAATTTTGTTCCAGATCGACAGCGTGCAAAGCCTGATGACTTGTCCTGGTGTGCTAGTTTGTGTCGGACGGGAATCCTTCAGCCCACTGCTGGTAAACTTTATTAGGAAGAGCTCAGAGGAGAAGCTTCCTGGCCTGGGCAATAGATCCCCTGGACTCGGTCCTAGGACTCCTGGAAATGGGGCTCGATCTCCTGCTACTCAAGGAGCAAGATCCCCACCTCATGGAGCTCAGTCCAGGGGCAGCGAGTACAGTGAGAGCCATGAGAGCAAGAAAAATGGTAAGTTGTGGTTGTAGCTGTGGTAGTTTAAGGAAAGTGAAATTCAAGTCACATTTACATGTGCTTTTCTCTCTCTCTTTGTTCAGTTAACTTTGGTCTGGAAACCAAAAAAAGCATCATCCACCCTCGTTCAGATTCCTCGAACCGCTCTGCCCGTTTCTCCTTGTCTTCAGAGAAGTCATACGGCAATGGTGTCAGCACCTTCCCCCAGGGTAGACCAGCCATATCAAATGAAGACATCGAAAAACGTGTCCTGGTCAACAAAGATGGCAGCCTCTCAGTAGAGATGAGGGTGCGTTTTCGTCTGCACAATGAAGAGACAGTCCAGTGGTCTACTCAAATCAAAAAATCCCCGTCTCTGACTAATGAATGTTGCCCTCTGGACCAGGCTCAGCCACATTATCTGCAGCAAGGTCACTCTGAGAGTTGCTCTGACCCTGATTCAGCATCATTTGACCCAGAGGTTGTTGAATATTCCAGTCGACCTCTGCAGCGTGTTGCAGTGGAGGGTCACCACTGCCCCTGCTGCTACCAGAGACCGGAGCAGCAGTACGACTTGTGGGAAAACCCAGCACACAGCCACAAACACCCTCCTGTCCCTCCCCCACATACATCCAGCCACACACACACTATGATGAGACACACACACTCATCCAGCTCTTCCTCATCATGTAATTCCAGGCGGGTGGTGCGCTGTCGAGCACGACTCTCCAACTGTGGAGGAGGTTCAGGTTCAGAGCAGAGTCAGCTGGTCCAGGAGGAGATGTGTGTGACCGAGCAGGTGGAACACAGAGTCGAGGTGGAGCAAGATGGAGACACCCATGTAGAGGTGCACAGAGTGAGCCGATGCTGCAGCCGCAGTGAAGTAGTTGCCATGGATAACAACCTACGACCACTAAGCCAGAAGTCAGTAGAAGATGAGCTGATGATGGAGGATGAGGGTGAGCGTCCACTGTCTGCAGTCAGCAGCTCCTCACATGTGCTGCAATCTCTGAAAGAGGACCAGGATGATGATTTGCCGCCCAGTGTCTCACAGTGCAGTCATAGAAATGAACAATCCCCAATCTCTGAGACTCACCAAAATGATGAACCAACAAGAAATATCTCAGCTGGTTCTGTTCGATCTGCAGTAAACAACAAGCAGAAGAATGGGGAAGAGACAGGAAACAGGGCAGTATCTGCAGCCTCTTCCTGTCACTGTGGAGCAGCCACCCCACATTCAATGGTTGAAGCAGAGGAGGTAGATCAAGCTCCCAGCACCGAGCCCAGAATTAGCAGAGCCTCCTGCAGCTCCAGCAAAGCCAAGATCCAATCCTTAGAAGAGGAGGGAGCTGCAGATGATGAGGATGAAGAGATAAAACGAGTTGTTAGTGGCTTGTCTGGTCACTCAGGACTTTCAGCAGGCTCTGTGCAGTCAAAAGTGTCCAGTGTTTGTCCTCATTGTGGTGGCTGCAAACGTGGGGCCAGCTCTGTTTCCAATAGTCGAGCATCACAGAGGTCCCATCGCTCCCACCCAGCCTCTCCAAAGCCTACAACACCTCTCTCCAGCAAAGAGAAAGCCAATAATAGTGCTGATGAAGATGACTCAGAAGATTCAGCTGTGTCAACACAATCCAACAAGAGTAACCTAACCAATTACGGGCGCATCTCTGCAACATCAAATGTCCTGGAGGGCAGAGCTTGTAGTGTCATGTCCACAACATCCAATCCCGGGGCAGCAGGAAAAGAGGAAGAAAGGGCTCCTAGTGCCACCTCAGCCAAAAGCCACAGGTCCAGTAAGTCACAAAGGACTAGCTGTAATGGCAGCACTGGTTTTGCAGGAGATAAAGAGGAGGAGAGAAACCCCAGTGCCATGTCAGGTCAGTCCAACCTGTCTGCCAAGTCTAGCAAGTCTCACAAGTCCAACTGCAAGAGCTCAGCTGATGCAGCTGACATCGAGGGAGAGAACGTTGTCGAGAGGCCGCCTAGCACTTTGTCAGCCAAATCTGGTGTTTCTTCTAAGACAAGCCCTTCAGTCAAGTTAAGTATCATGAATGCCTCCCAGACAGATAATACAGCTGCTGAAGAGGATGACACAAACACAAAATCTCCCAGTGATAGTGACAAGCCTGGCAAGGCAGAAAGACCAGAGAGCGTTTTGTCTGCTAAATCGGCTAAATCAAACGTGTCAGCAAAGTCTGGCAGATCTCGAAGGTCGACTTGCAGTCACTGTGCAGGAGCAGTATCTCCAGGTGCTAAGTCAGCTGATGAACCTGTTATCGAAGCATCAGGACAGGAGGAAGAATCAAAGGCAGAGGAGAGAACAGAGAGTGCCATGTCAGCCAAGTCCGGTTTGTCCGCCAGGTCCAATAAATCCCTTAAGTCTGTCAAAGCTTCAGAAAGGTCACATTCTCCCAAATCAGAAACTGGAGGAGATCTAGAAAAAAGGGCAGTGAGTCAAATGTCTGGCAGATCAGCTAAATCTAATGTGTCTGTTAAGTCTTCAAAGTCATGCAAGTCTGGCTGTAATGCCAATGAAAATACAGCCTCTCCAGACTTAAGGGGAGCTGAGGAAAATGAAAATGAGATGCTTGAAGAAGAACCACAGCAGAGGGCAGAAAGTGCAATGGTAAATAAAGAGAGGGCAGCCAGTGCAGGGTCTACTAAATCTAAAAATTCCAACTGTAATGAGAAGGTGGAGGCAGGTTCTAAAATAGGAGACAATATAGAAGAGGGTGAAAAGGCTGAGGACCGGGCTGCCAGTGCTTTATCCAATAAATCAGCTTCCTCTGCAAAGTCCTCCAAGTCCCACATCTCAAACCGCAACACAGAATCTCCAAATCCAAATAAATGTGATGTTCCTTCTCCTGAAACAAATGAAGCAGAGAAGAAAAATCAAGAGCGAGTGGCCAGTTCATTGTCAGTAAAGTCAAAATCATCAGTGAGGTCCAGCACTTCCCACAAGTCAAATTGCAGTAAGCACCCCAAATCAGTTTCACCAAGTCAAAATGTCGTCACCATTAAAACCCCAGAAATGGATGATGAGGAAGGAAATGAGACCACAGAGAGAACACCGAGCCCTGCATCTGTGAAATCAGGGAAATCCAATGCTTCGTCTGCTTTATCACGGAAGTCGAATCATAACAACGCAGCAGAAATTGCTGTTACTGAAACAGCAGATGCTGGTGAAAAGATTGTTGAAGATCATGCATCAAGAAGTAAATCTTCCGAACCGTCTCATGGCCAAACACTCTCACCCAAGAGGACACGAACTCCTCGGACCCACTCACCAAAAGCTCCGGCTGCATTCCCCAGTGGTACTCCATCATCTATGCAACAGTTGGTGCCTGGCCCTGGTGTTGGAGAGACAAGAGGATCCAGTGCTTTGTCAGTTCACTCCAGAAGCTCTGCTAAATCTGGCAGGTCCAAATGTTGTTGTGGAGCCACTGTGCCAAAGAAAGAAAAAGAAGAGAATAGTGAGGAGGTGGTGAAAAAGGAAGATAATGAAGTAGTGAAAAATGAGGAGGCTTCTGAGAGGTCTGCTAGCGTCCTGTCATCCTCATCCAAAAGACGGAGGAGAGAATCAGAAGGCACTGAGCAACCACTGAGTCGAAACTCTTCAGGGTCAGTCTCTCTTGGGTTGCCAGAAGACCAAGACTCAGACAGCGGCAAGTCTAGTGTTTCTTTTCACATAAACACTGAGAATAAGGACAAAGTGAAGGAAGCAACTCCTGATGTTTCCTCAGAGCAGTCTGCCATTAAGGATGAAGCAGAGAGAACTGGGTCAACAGTGTCACAAAAGTCCAACAGTGATTGCAGGAAAAGCACTTTGTCTCCCAATCCTCTGGCAGTCAATATCCCAACGATTGAGACACCAGGACAGAGTGAGGATAAAGGTGAAGAGGGTGGAGAGCAAATGACAGTAAGAGTGCCCAGTGCATCTTCTTCAGCCAAAAGCAACAGGTCACACAAATCTTCTTGTAACTGTAGAGTCAAAGCAGCAGCTCAAATGGTTGACATTAATCCCAAAGAGCAACAAGCCAGTGCTAGCCCAGCCAAAACAGGAAATGACCTTGAAACAGAAAGTGTTAAGTCTGCTTCAACGACAAAAGCAAGCAAAACGGATACTCCCAAAAACAGAACATCATCAAAAATGTCCTCCAAATCTGCTGCAGGTTCTAGCATTAAAAATGCTGCTGTTACACAGACATCCACTGAAGAGTCAGCAAATATTGACAATGAAAACAAGGATGCAAGTAGACCTGCTAGTGAGGCTAAAGGAAAAGACACCGCAGACAACGAGGCGGCCAGCGTTCACTCCAAGAGGTCCTGTTGCCTCAGGCCTGACTCTGCAGCTTCGGCTCACTCAGATACTTTGAATCCAGGTAGAGGTCACAAGGTCAAATCCAAGAAAGAAACATCTGTCAAATCCTCAAGCCCCTGTCCCTTACACAGCTCCAGACCACGCAGCAAAGCAGAGACATGCAGTGAGAGCACTCTGTCTCACTCTCTTTCTGCTGCTGACCTGCTGAAGGAAACCATGGCTGCTGCTGCTGCTGCTGCTACACGTCCACACAGCCGACAGTCAAAGGCCAGCAGAACCAGTGACAAGGCCAGGAGTGAGAAAAGTGGGAGGTGTCACAGTAGAAATAACCAAACGGATCAGCAGGAGCTGGAATTGACACCTGCCTGTCTGCCCAACGCCTCACCAAATGAGGTCGTCAGCGACTGGCTGCGGAGCATTCCTGCAGACAGCAGCATGCTCGCAGTTGGTGATGAGCTGCATGAGGAGGAGGCTGAGCAGGAAAAGGTAGAGGATGAGAAGATGGAAAAGGTGGAGGAGAGTCCTGAAGATGAGAAAGCTGGTGAGGAGGAGAAAGTTGAGGCTGAGGAGAAAGAAGATAAAGAGGATGAAGGTGAATGTCATGCAGAAGAGAAGGAGAAGGACTCATATCCAACTGAAAGTCAGGCAGAGGAGACTCCTCGCACCAACCCTCAGCTGTTGAGCGTTGACTCTCTGCCCAGGAACTTGCATTCTTCAGCTTCAGTGATGAAAGTTCTTCTGAGTTCTTCTCTGGGTCGATGTCAAAGCATGCCTGAGGTAAACCACTGACCTAATGCAAAAGACTTTAATCTTTTTGATTATGTAACAAAATCTTTTTTTCTCTAATTGTACAGAATAATCCCAAAAAGCTACTGAGGTTAAGGCTTTCCTCTTTTGGTCTCAAGGATTAAACTCTTAAGGCTAAAACTAACAACATTACTGTTGTCTTTTTTTGTTAAACCAATGGTCAAAAATCCAAAAACATTAGAGATATGAAGCCACTGTT
Source organism: Ctenochaetus hawaiiensis (assembly GCA_029783645.1). Classification (NCBI taxonomy): domain Eukaryota; kingdom Metazoa; phylum Chordata; class Actinopteri; order Acanthuriformes; family Acanthuridae; genus Ctenochaetus; species Ctenochaetus hawaiiensis. The sequence continues at coordinate 11,165,498 of JAPZDY010000017.1, forward strand.
GAATAAGTGTAAAGAAAAATGTGAGAACTTCATAGAATTTTGTGCAGCTTTTTCTGCTTTTTTTATCCTTGTTATCTTTGTGCAACCCTTAATATATATCTTGCATTGAATATAAATATGAGAAGAACTATTTTTGTAACACAATTTGTCTTCTGTGCTGTCATCTGTAGGTATCTCCAGTTTATGGTCGTAGACTGAGCACATCAGCCAGGGGGCTCTTGGACTGTTTGGCCCAGCTTCAGCTCATTGAGCCTGCAGTGAACCCTGATGGCAACCAACAGAGGGACCGAACCCAGCAGTATGAGGACATTATGGCCATCCTTCAATCCTTGTGGCTCACTGAACCAAGGGGCATTATTGCCATGGAGACCAAGGAAGTAGGTAGAGAGCAGGTGACTCCACCAAGGTCCTCGTCTGGGGTGGATATGAGCAGTGGCTCAGGGGGATCAGGAAAGGAGAATGGAAACGAAGATGGAGAGGAAGCAAAGCAAAACAAAACAAATGAGGCAGAATCTTTACATGAGGATCAGGTGACAGAGAAGGTTGTAGAAGAGGAGGAGAAAGAAAATGAAGAGACAGAGAACAAGGGAACGGAGGCAGAACCAGAGGAGATAACTACAGAGCAAGCTAAGACAGAGGTAGCTGAGGAACCAGAACAGAATGAAGAGCAAAGTACGACCTCTCCGAGCCTCGAAAGCCCAAAAGCCAACGAGAATCCTTCATCATCAGACAAGAGCTCTGCTAACGACAGCTCCAAATCTCCCACTGACAATGAACGAGAGACGCTGGAGGACTCCAGTTCAGGAACACCTCCGACTGTCCTGCGAGCTCCCTTGTCAAAAAAACCATCCCAAGACCCTGATCCGGTGTGGATCATGCACCTTTTGAAGAAGCTGGAAAAACAGTTCATGAACCATTATGTTACCGCAATGGCAGAGTTCAAAGTTCGTTGGGACCTAGACGACAGCCTCATTTTGGACACCATGATCTCCGAACTTAGGGACGAGGTGAGCCGGCGCATCCAGAGCAGCATCGATCGTGAGATGAGGAAGATTCAGAGCCGTGCTGGCAGAGCAGGAAGGTCACCTCGACCACCACAAAGGGGAAACCTCTCCAGGGAGTCCACCATGACAGAGAAGAGGCGACGAATGTTAAAGGTAAATTCCACCACAAATTCTCTCTACATTTAACGAAATACTGCAGGTGAAAGGCAGAAAGATAATTTTGAGTTATTTTTCAGGTCATGAAGAACCAGTCTGTGAGAACTGCTGACTCCCTCAGCGATGGAGAGATGACGGGCGAGTTCAGCGACCAGAGAAGCGATGATGAGTACTGCCCCTGTGATGCTTGTGTCCGCAAGAAAATGGCTGCCCGACCTCTCAAAAAGAACCCACTGGCCGCCGAAGCACCAGTAATGATGGAGTTTGACCTCCTGAAGATACTGCAGTTGAAGAAAAACCCATCGCCTGCAGCTGTGCCTCCTGTGCCTCCTGTAGAGGAGGAAGGTGATAGCATGGTGGTAGATGATGAGGGGAGGAATTTAGAGGTACTGCAGGAGGAAGAAGAGGAGGATGAAACCAAAGAGGACATCAAAGCTCATGTGGTCTTGGAGGAGACAATCCCAGAGGAAGATGAGGAAATAGAAGAAGATGGGGTTCAAGCAGGGGTTTCAACTTCTGCTTCTGGGGTTGAAGCAGAGGAAGAGGAGGAGGACAAAGAGGAAAACAGTACTGGTGATGAGGAGCAGGAAGAGGAAGAAACAGGTACTGAGGAAGCTGGCGAGGAAGAAACAGGTGCTGAGGAAGCTGACAAGGAAGCTGCCGAGGAAACTGGTGAGGAAGAAACAGCTGGCGAGGAAGCTGGTGAGGAAGAAACAGCTGGCGCGGAAGCTGGTGAGGAAGAAACAGCTAGTGAGAAAGAAACAGCTGGTGAGGAAGCTGGCGAGGAAGAAACAGCTGGTGAGGAAGCTGGTGAGGAAGAAACAGCTGGTGAGGAAGCTGGCGAGGAGGAAAAATCAGAAAATGGAGAGGAGGAGGAAGAGGAGGCACAATGCCAATGCCACTTTGCCAAAAATGAGGAGGACAGCGACAAAGCAGAAGATGGAGAGGGGGAAACACCAGAAGAAGAGGATGCTGAGGAAACTAGTGACAACTCGGGTGAGGATAAGGCAGCAGATGAGGAAGAGACAACAGGAGAGGAAGAGGGTGAGAGTGCAGAGGAAAAAGAGGAGACAGAGGGAAACAAGGAGGAGGCAGGAGCCAGTGAAGAGGAGGGGGAGAGTGACAGGGAGACAGTGAAAGAGGCAACAGCAGCTGAGGGAGAGACAACTGAAAATGGTGAAGGTGAGGAGGAGGAGGCAGATGGGGAAGAGTGCGAGGTGTCCGAATTTAAGCCTGAGGAAGAGGACGAAGAAGAAACGACTGGCAGGGAAAGTGGAGAAGAAGAGGCATCCGGGGAAACAGAGGATGACAAATCTACAAAGAATGTAAACGAAGAATCAACACCTGTGGAGGACTTTGTGGAGGGAAATGTGAGCACTTCGGCAGATGCAGAGGATGAAGATGAAGGGGATAATAGCACTGGAGAGAGAGAGTCACATGAGGATAGCAGAGGAGCGAGTGAAGAGCAAGAGAAGGAGGCATCAGAGGAGGACAGAGCCTCACCACAGGTAGGATGAACCAAATGCAACAGGAAATTATTTAATAATTGTTCTTATAATCAAGAAAAGACTTTTAAAACTGAACCAAAACACAAGTGAAACATAAGTCCAAGCACATGTTATGGACCACAAGCTTAAAGGATAATTCTGCTTCATTCCTACTTGACTGTTCCCACATTCTAGTTATGAATACCAATTTTAGCACCACCTATTTTTTACCACCACTGAAAGCCTGAACATGACCACTAGGTTTTAGTCGACAGTACCTTAAAGAGGAATCTGACCTACTGCTGCCCTAACCACTAAGTCTAAGCCTGTGGGAAAAGATAATCTGGCTATCCAATTAGACAGACTGAACAAATCTGTTTTGTTTGGCAGCAACACAGTCCTTCTACTGATGGACGTCTGCTGTTATTGTCAGCCACAAGCTGTTTGGTAGAAACCCTCTGTGTAACACATTTCAATACTTTAAATCAATGTGTCCTCATCAACTTTAATACACACTCAAATTAAAACATTTGGTTATTTCAGTGCAGCCTTCCTGCACTTTTGAAGAGAACTAGTTTTAATACCAACCATTACGTTTTGCTCGTGCTGTGTATCTAACATGTAGCTGTAATTACTGACAATTAGCTGCACTAGTGGTACCCCATTAAGTTAATTGCAAGTCCTCTGAGATAATTTGCTGTTATTTTGTTTCATCCTCAGGGCCAGGGGGTAACTGAGGGAGAGGAGGCTGACGCGGAGGACTCCGACAGCGACAACAAACGTCCAAGCGACACCAGTGCAGATGAATCAGGGCGCGAGGGGGCAGGAGCCACAGGAGACGAGGAGGAGAAAGAAGCCAAGGAAGATGGAGATGAGGGGGATGCTGTTGAAGAGTTAAAGCCTGAGGAGGAGAAGGGGGAGGTGAAGAGGAACAAAGGGGAGGACGGTGCCCTCCTCCATCAGTTCACAAGGACCTCTGTGGAGTCTCAGCCTGGCTCCTTGGAGGACATCGACACAGAATCACCTCATAACCTTGTAACCTCCATAGAAGTGCCCAAAATAACTGCTAGGGTACACACCGGCGGTGGAGCTGGCCAGAAGAGGAGCCGCTCGCCAGGGAGGGTCCAACGACGAAAACCCAAGGAGTGTGACGTTGAACTGGACGACTTTTAAATCACATGACAACCGAACTTCTGGTATTGATTCACAGATTTCACAGAAATCCAAGACTCTCATAAACCCTTCACGGATAGAATTATCTAGATTGAAAAACTGTAACCAAAAACAAAGACTCAAACACTTGAAGCACTTTATCACTCCAGATCCAGAGTAGGAGGAGTCACAGTGAACTACATATAGAAACCTGAAACTTGAAATCACCACCTTATCCTATTTAACTAGGAGTTATATTTCTAATGGTTATATCTCTATTTTTTAATGTACTGTATGTATTAAGTAAAATGTCTATTTATGTACTGTATATGTATGAATACGGTATATTTGAAACCTTTGAGTGTATTATGTGGACCACAAATTTAATGATTTGTTGAATCATATAGCCATTAATATACCAAGTACCTCGGAGATTTGTTAGATGTTAGCCTGTTTCAGTTGTGTTTGACATAGCTGACATATTGATTAACTTTTTAAAGGTTTAGTTCAATTATTTCTCTATCTTGTGACCATGTCTCATGAGGTCAGTGATGTATTCTCAGGGGTTTAGGCAGCCAGTTTTTTTTCGAAAGGTCATCTCCTGGCTATTACTTAACTACCCACTTAAATCTTTAGCTTGTAAAGAAGACGTCTTTTTAGATCCCATAAAGCCCTGTGATGCAACCTGATTACCTTAAAGGAATAGTTTAACCTATGTTTGCTTTTTTGGCAAGAGTTAGATGACAAGATTGATACTACTCTCATGTCTGTATGCTAAATATGAAGCCAAAGCCCAGACATGTTTAGCTTAGCTTAGCTTAGCTCAGCACAGGACTGGAAGCAGAGAGAAACAGCTAGCCTGGCTCTGTCCAAAAGTCCAAAAGCTCTCCACCAGCACCATTAAAGATTATTTATTAACATTCTGTATCTTATTTGTTCAATCCAAACAAAAAGTTGCTTTTTTTTAAACAGTGGACAGCTAGCTAGCTGCTATCCCCTGCTCCAGTCTTTATGCTAGCTAAGCTAATAAACTCCAGCCTGTAGCTTCATATTTAATGTACAGATATGAGAGTCAGTCCTCTTTAAGGTTAATTTTAGCCTTTTTGCTGCAAAATTTTAAAATATATATATATATATATTTCAAATGACAAACAATACTTAAATAAGTTTTAAATACCGTCATAATAAGTGTTTTCAAATTTAAACATGCTATTCTATATGTAAACTCTTCTCAGTACCTCATCATATTTATGTAGTTCATTTACTGTGCATGAACTTATTTCCGGGGAATCCAGTTAAAAAACTTGCACAACAGAGCACAATGTGACAATGAGCATGTCTGTGTTTCTGACACTAAAACATTTTCAGCCAGGAGGCAAATGCCGGGGGGCAAACGTCTGAATGTCAGGTTGATTTAAACTTTCCTCTCAAGAGCTTTTTCTTAAGTGTGTGTGTTACATGCTGTAGATTCAGGTTTGGTTTGCATAACCAGCCGTGTGGAACGACAGCGTGAAGTGTGTTACTGATGCCTTACTGTATCCATGGTTATATGAGGGTAAAGAGGGGGAGATCAAGGCTAAGTGGATGTCTTTTGTTTTCTGACATCTTCTCTCTCTCTGCAAGTGGCTCTTCTGCAGAACCAGAGAGCCTGTTAAAGAGAAATAAGACTTTAAAATGCTTAAAAAACATACTTTTGAAAACCTCTGAAGAGTATTTTCTCCAATTTCACCCGAACCAAGCTGAGTGAGCTGAGCTCCCTGACTGCTCTTTTGAAGCAGAGATACTCTGCAAACAGTCAGTGTGCATTCAGGATAGCATGAATGAGGCAAAACGTGTGTTTCTTATCACTAAGTTTGACAACAACCTCCTGATTGTGGCACCAAGAGGGTGTGTGTATGTGTGTGTGCCTACGCTGCTGCTATCGGTCTGTTTGGCTGTCCATAAGTCTGTGACGTCACTAAGTGAACATCATGTACCTATAGCAAATGAATATATGAATGTAATAATGTTGACATAAATAAAATAAATATTATAAATGAGTATTATTTCACTTACATCTGTGCTATCAGGTGAAGCAGATACTGTAGTTTCAATATCTATGGTAAAAATTTTGGGAAATATTATATTTTGTGCACAAAGTTAAATGAGAAAACTGATGCTAGTCTCATGTCTGTGTATTAACATATTATATATCAAATATTTCATTGTGTATAGTAGCAGTCCTTGTATCGGTCTCTAGGTGGCAAACTGCCCTTTTTTATTACTTCACAGGTGTTCATATGAAATACTGAGAATTATTTGTTAATGCTTTCTGATCCAGATCTGACATGCACTTTACCTTCATGGGCTGCCTTTGCTCTGTGCTTCCCTACTGTGTTTGGCTCTGCTCCATAGGTGTTTCCAAAGCTGCTCAACTGCTCTCAGGATACACACACGTCACGCTAATCCAGTACCTGTGTGTGTGTGTGTGTGTGTGTAGGTGTGTGTGTGTGTGTGTGTGTGTGTGCTGAGCCACAGAGGGATTGAGGCTGACTTACATCACGCGGACTATTACAGTGAAGCCTGTGCCTCCTGAAAACTGTAACAGAACACAGGCTGAAAATGTGAGTGAAAAATCAAACATCGCCGCAGGATCGACTTTAGACGTATTAACATAATCCACCTCGACAATATATTAAGGTCTGATTACATATTTGAGTCCATTTTTCAGCCTTAAAATGAAGGAAATAATAGGTAATGAGACTGAAAAAGAGCATAAAATTTCATCTCTGTTTTATTTGATTTATATTAATCTTCTTTATTTTATTTATTTCTTTCCTATATTCTAAAATGCAAATCAACATCATGTTTGCAGGTTATTAAGTCGAGGTTAAACAAGGTGTCAAGTCTGCCCCTTAGTGTTATAACATGGTTTTACATTTAAAGCCTACAGGTGCAGGTTTTAATTAATTTTATACTGTCGTCTCTCATAAGAAATATTAACTCATAATAATAACAAAAACTAACAAAGAAAGGCTTTTTGTACCTTTAACTAAGCTGTTATAATTAGACTAAATATGTCAGAAATCAGTTAATCTGAGACTGACCTCACAGCTGACCTATGACCTGTTTGCAGAGTTGAAACAGAGGATTGATTAAATACATCAGTGTGTGTGTGTTTGGGCTCTAAAATGGCATCATGCCATGTCGGTTATGACAGGCACGCCTGCACCGCCTCTCTAACGATTGGCTGTCGCTCCAAATGAGACTCCGCCTCCATAAGAGAGCAGCCAGTCAGCAAACAGACCAAAGCCAGAGGGACCACCTACACACAGAGAGGAGATGAAACACAACCAGCCGCCATCCATTCACACCTCCAGCACTTTATACACCCCCCTGCCTCCTCACCTTAGATCTGCTTCTGGCAGTGTGTGTGCGTGTGTTTATGTCAGACGATATGATGTCCGCTGTTAGCTTGTCCACTCTGAAGACGGCCTTCAGAAGAGCTTCCTCACACTGAGACTCAGGACAACCAGACAGCTTCTAAACAGGGAATGAGACAGCTGCTTATCCATGTAGTTTATTTCTAGTTCAGACAGTACAAGAGTTCTTTGCAATAAAAGATGACAGAGAGGAACAAAACATGAATGTAGAAAATAAAATAATAAGCAAAGCAGAGTCTAGACAGATGGGTGTTCGGCTGGTGTTTACACTTTCCACAGATCTTAAGTCTGCAAGCACAAAGACATAAACTGACAAAAATAAAGTTCAATATGAACTGAAAAAGCTTCTGCAACATTACATGATGTTGTGGCTCCATCATGTGAAGAGGCCATAGCTTTAAAACCTTAATCTACACAGTATATTTAGGGGGGAAAAACACAATTTCAGCACCATATAAAGTTAAGTTCAATATTAAAAACTGGAGTCAGGACGTATTCTGGTATAAGGAGAACTGGTTTGTTTCTGCATCTCTTTGCAAAATAACAAAGCTGTAATTTAAAGTTCACTGTGCAAAATGTTCTGGATGGCAACTTGGAGGCAACGGTGGCCCAAAAGTTAATTTTTTAATCTTAGGCCATACGGAAAGTTAATGACAATACAGTGAGAATAATGGGCAGCAGCCAAAAGAAGGATTAGGGGACAATAAGGCATCTAGAAACAGGATTTTTACTGATAGACTTTATTAATAACTGACTCTAGAATGAACATATTCAGTGGATAAAAAATGTATAAAAATGATGTCATGTACCTGGAGTAAACGTGTGGCTCTGCGGTACAGTTTGCTGTTGGTGACCTGCACGTCGATCATGTGGTTGTGGTAGATCTTCCCCTTTAAGACGTGAGCGCCGGTGCTCACAGCGTTCAGCAGCAGCTTAGTGGACAGCTCCCACTGCTGAGAGACACAGAGAGAGGCAGGATTGATTTTCTGCTCTACGCATTTACATAAGCAGACAATGAAAACGTTTAAAAATAACCCAACACATATATTAAGACCTATAGTACATGAGAGATGAGAAAAAAATGAAAATCGATTAAGATAAAAATAGTCTTTTTAGCATTTAACAAACAGATGCTCATTCAGTTTTGTTTCTTCACAGCAAAACGCTCTGCTGCAGGAGGGTGGGAGGCAGAGAAAAGACAGTAAATGAGGCAAAACAGTTATTTGTCATGCTCCGATGAGTCACTGACTGAATCAGAGTGTGTGTGTGTGTGTGCTGTACCATGTGTAGCAAGCTCTTGGAAGCAGGAGGCGGCCAAGTGATTTTTAGTGAAGATAAACACAGCTTATTGATGTCATCCTGCAAAAATCAAAGCATAGATAGATAGATAGATAGATAGATAGATAGATAGATAGATAGATAGATAGATAGATAGGTAGGTAGGTAGGTAGG
>JAPZDY010000017.1:11174270-11203791 GCA_029783645.1 Ctenochaetus hawaiiensis
TAGATAGATAGATAGATAGATAGATAGATAGATAGATAGATAGATAGATAGATAGATAGATAGATAGATAGATACTTGTTGTTGTTGCACAGCAGCTGTTTTGTCTCCATCAGCCTGATGGTAAACAGCGTGGAGGTTGCACGTCTTTTCTCTCACCCTGCGTGCCATCTTCATCACCTCGCTGACGTCATCTGCGGAGAGAAAAAGCTGTCAAAACACACTGACATGACTAGATTGAGTCCAAATGTGGGAAAAATGGGATCTGTCTCACCACAGTGTGTGTAGATGAGAAGCACGGTGTCCTGGTCGTTGACAAAAGGCAGAACTAGATGTAAAAAGTCCTCATGTGCAATGCAAGAGTAGGGACCCTGGAGGAAAGAAAACACGTCTGTTTAAACACCTATTTTGAGTTTTTGTTGAAGTTGTTATTTGTTGAAATACATAAAGAGGGAATTATAAGTATTTTTATGCTTCCAGGTAAAATATTCAAAGCAATAAAATGAGCACAATAAAAAAAAAGATGAGGATAAATAACATTATAAATATGGGAAGAGAATTCTGTACTTTGTCTTGTTTTCATTGTTCTTTTTACTGGTCCGAAGCGGGCGGGTCCAATCACAAGTGCGTCCAATCAGAATTCAGCATTATTGGATTTAAAATGTGATGATAGTTCTGGGGTTTGGTTTTCTTTTTAGACTGTCAGTCAAATCTGATCAACTCATACAGTGAGTCACACAGCCCAATTGTAAAACTTTAAATAACACCTAAGAAATTTTACTATTATTTGAATTTTACTTCTTTAGTCCTTAATATTTATGTCACCAAGAAAAAAAAAGTTTTTAGGAGCTTTAAAGTTATTATCCTCAAAAAGTAATTTAAAGTGTGTAGAATTTAGGGGGATCTAATGAAAGAAAATGGCAAAAACAGAGCATAATTTTCAGTGTAACAACCTGAAATTATGACCTATTGTGTTTTTATCACCCTTGAATAAATAGTTGCACTGCCGTGTTTCTACAGTGGCATGGAAAAAACAAAATAAATCTTGCAACCACTGTAGGATCTCCTACAGGTTTGTAAGGGGAGGATATTTCATCTGGTTGCAGTCCCTTATCTTACCACTAGATGCCACTAAATCCCACACACTGGACTTTTAAGATTCTTGTAATATCAATCCTAGTTTTTGATTTTATTAATGACCTGCATCCTTGTTAGCGCATCTACTCACATGTCACATGATGTTATCAGGGACAGCAAATAAACCTAATTAACATACTTGCATTTTAAATACCCTAAATAATATTTCTCAGCAAAATGAATATAAACATTACATGCAAATGTCAAAAAATCAAATTCAAGCAGCATCTGAACCAAATTAAAATCACCCAGCAGTTTAATAGAAAAGACTAAAGCAGATTAATTGAAAACAGATATCACAGAGCAGGTACAGTAGAATGTATTTCGTTAATCCTGTTCAGGGTTAATCTACAAGTCAGGTTCAGCAGAGACAGATGTGTCATTACATGGTGCAAAATAAGAGCTGGATTTCACTTTAATTGGATTTTACTGGATTTCAGACATTTTAATACTTTGTAAGGCCGTGTAGGGATTTTTCAGACTTGTGTAAAACCCACAGACAAGCCAAAAAAAGATATCTCAGCATTTGGAGTCTGCAAGTACCGACAGAATTATGGTGGAAGAAGTGCAGAAAATGTTAAATCTCCTGCACAGAGGCAGTTTTTCACCATTAAAGACCATTTAATAGTGCATTGTGTCAGATTAGAGCCTTTGTTCTCTATCTGCAATAATTACATGTTCATTAATTCTAACTGTCCCTTTTTGTTCAAACAGATGTTAATTCATTATTTCCCTTCACATACCAGTGAAATCAGGGGACCCTCATTGTTGCTCAGCTCTCTGTATCCTCCACTGATGAAGCCTCGAACATCTTCGTAGCCTCTCACATACAAACACACACACACAGAAGATATATATGCAAATGTAGAAAATGTGCTTCCTCCAGATCACACCTTAATGACTGTAAATTGAATCTCTGATCATTAACTACAGATTCTTGTAGATTTACTGGATCTTTTTATGCATGATTTTGCACAATATTATCACCTGAAAAAAAAGTTTAATCACATGCAAATGAATTGTTTCACACTCCTCTCACCTGCTCCGAATGTGGGGTTACACTCACTGGCATCGATGAGGCCCAGCACAGCCAGGGAGCCCCAACCGAGGTAACACACTCGCCTGCCACAACGCAGGCTTCAACACACAGATATATAAATGAGTCAAACATAGCAAAACATCAACGAAAACTTGAAATTTTATCATCTTTCATATTTTAGATGTCTGTAATACTTTGTGTTTAGTGAGAAGAGAGGCTCATATTGCACCTGTGTGGACTGCCAGCGTTGTAGATCAAGCTAACCACTGTTAGCTTTGGAAGCAGCTTATCCACCCTGACAAATGTCACTGTTGTGGGTTTCAGTGCAAAGCTTCAGATGCATTTCCCCCTCACAGCAAATACAATTCACTAGTTTTTGCTATTTTTTCACTGCTGGTTTTGAAATAATTTGTATTTCAGAGTGTTTTATTATGAAATGTTTGATGAAACAGAAAAATTCAAGGTTTAAGTGAAAGGTGTAAAATACGATGTTCCACCTTTGTCCAGCCGCCTCCAGCAGAGCAGTAATCCCCTCGTTCTGAGCATAAGTGATATCCAGAGTTTTCTCATATGCTCTTATGTGCTGCAGGACGCCCCTGATGGAAAGAAACAAACACAAAGGAGCTAACTTTAGCTTAACTATACAAGTAACTACGTAAAGCTAATCAGACAGCTAATTAAAATTAATGTATTCACGTGTTACATAGTGCATGAAATCATTTAAAAGTGATGGATTTTTTCCAATAAATGTCTTTGCACATGAAGTCTGAGCATGTGCAATCAAACAACTCGTGCAAACAAACAACTACAAACTGAACAATCACATAATCTCTTTTCTGCAATGACCTCTAGAGGTCAGTAACACACAGTGGAAACAATAAAAATGTTGCTGCTAAGTTTGCTATTTTATAAACATAAAAGACATGTAAAGATACATACGAACCACGTGGATTCAGAATGAACTGCTACATGCAGCCTCCATGCGCCTACATGCACCTTCATCTATATTTGCATTATTATTAACTGCATGAGGACACTCAAGAATGTGAGCACACACACTGATACATGAGACTGAACAGTACTGACATTCCTAAAAGCAGCAATCACGAGGGACGAGAAAAACATGTCTTGTGTTTTCTCACACAGGTTATCAGGCGGCTCTCAGAGAGAAGCGGCTGATGGCTGTCAACACAAAGAAGCACTTAACAAGCTGCATGTTGGACCTTTGGGTGCAGAGCTGAACACTGGAGATGCTTTGTGGTGACTTCAGGTCACAGATGGCAGATGAGCAATACAGTTGTGCAAGATGGAGTTTTGTTGTTGTATTGTTCAGATGTGTGAATACTTTGTTAATACCAGAACTTTATGTACTTTTAGGTCTTAAGTATCAGACACAAGTAAAGATCAGAGCTTCCTCAAAGGGTTTTCAAAACATTTTGGTATAATTGCAGAATAAATCCATTTCAACCATAATTTACTATTTCCAAATGAACAACACTCTGGCAATTAGACTAATAAAACCTTATTACTTTAGATGTTGTTCTCCATTTGTTTGATCTGTTTTTTGAACAGATTTTTTACTTTGAAGGGATGGTTGCTATTTGTTTCTCTATTTCCACTCTTAATGCTAGTTATCTTAGCAAATTGCCAGTTCTAGGTACACATTTACATTCAAATAGGAGTGGAATCAATCTTTTCATTTAATCCTGAGTAGGAATATGAATATGCATATTTCCAAATGTCAAACTATTGCTCTCAGTATCCTCGATTCAGTTTAACCTGTTTCTTTTACATTTTCCGCCTCACTTTGTCTTTTATAGGACACTTCAAGGTGATTGTACGTTTACCTCACTAGCAGCACACGAACAAAGCAATGTGCAAAGAGTCAATATATTTATCACTTCTTTAGAGTTTTTCATCACGCTCACTTGCATGTGATTGGGGTGTTTTCGAAGGTGGTGGCATGAGCAGCAGACAGGACGACCTCGAGGAGAATCTTGGTGGCGCTGCCTCCCTTCATCCTGGAGGAGCCACTGATGGCTTCAGGCTGAACACAAACACACACACATTCACACACAGAGTCAAGCTCTGAAGTAAAGACACACTGCTCTCTTAAGTAGAATAAAAAAAAAGTAGCTGGATGTTCTTACCCCGACTGCTGGGTTGATAAGAAAAGCCTTTTGACTTTTAGCGAGCTCCTGCATCCTCTGCACCACACTGAGAAAAGTGAAGGTGCAGCCTGACATGGGCTCATTCCTAAAAACATTATTTTAAATGTTAAAAATAAACCTTATTCAAGCCTAAAGGAACATTATAAATTATCCATAATTTACCAGCATTGTGTATTATTAATGGAATAAGAGTAAAGTTCATTGACACACACTCACACACCTGGCCTGATGTGCAGGATTGAAGCCAATCAGCACAGGAGTGAAGACCTCAGGCTGCTGCAGGCAGAAGTCCAGCTGACCTGCCACAAATGGAGCCTATGCAACCAGAAATTTAATGTACACAAAAAAAGCTTAAGTTATCTGCAAATTTGTAACATTCAGACTCTGATAATAACACCAAATCAAACACGGAACTCAAATTCTGAATAAGTAGAGAGACTCACAGATAATCCACAGGAAATCCCAATAAACAAGACCTGCCTCTTTCCTTCACACACCTGCAAGGAGGCAAAAACATGCACCAATCAAATGATGGAGTTTGCTACAAAAAGCAAAAAAGAAAAGTACAAACACAGTCCAACATGTCTCGAACCTTCTTCAGACTGAGCACGCCCAGTCTTGGGTCATCTTCAGGAGCTTCTTGGGAGGAAAATAGAGCTCTGAGGAAAATAAAAGACAGACAGAGACTCAATTCTAACATATTTAAAGTAAGACAATGAGACTTTTAAAGGAGGAAATTAAACATTTGTTTACTTTCGAGGTTTAATTCAACACCCTTGAAGTGTACTTTTGCTCACTTCATTACACACAGGGTTCATTACTTTCTGAAGACCTACTTTTGTGAATAAAACCGTTAAATTTTTAACCAGTCACATGCTAAAACATAGCAGTTTTGCAGCAGTAAGGACGACAAAATTAGAACATTCTGTAAAAAGATCCTGCTGTTCCAGGAAGGAAAATCCCAGCATACCTGTCTCCTCCAGCAATGATGTACGAATAGACTGAACTCTGGTTCAGCGCCTTCAGGGCTCTGTTGAAACCTGACTAACAACACAAACACACACACAGAAGCAAAGGAAACATCACAAGAAGTAATTTTACCAAAAAAAGAAGCTAGATTTGATCAAATGCTTTCATAAAATGTAATCTCCTAATATTACTGGAATAGTCTGGATTCTGGCTTGTCCTGCTTTGCTTTATTAAATCACTTTCCGTTTTTGGACATTTTAATGTTTTAATATCATTATTGGAGCAAATAACTTGAATTGTGTTTGCTCTGATGTTGTTTGCTTCATTATTCCTGATGCACAGCAGGATAAATCTTGTTGGGAACATTCAGGAGAACTTTTACCGCGATGAGAAAAGCTATTCGACCAGAAGTCCCACATCCGCTCAGTACAACCAGGCTGTCCTGAGGATCCTGTCAAAGACAAAGAGGTGATGCTTAAACAACATGACTGACTGAGCAACAGAAACTTAGACAGACAGAGAGAAGATACCTTGAGAATGAGCTCCACCCTCTTGGCAACCTCCATCAGTGTTTCCACAACTTGTTCACTCAAGAGCCTCTAAAAAATGACAGTCACATGATCATTTCCTTCAAGAATAAAAGTATAAAAAGTACCAAAAAAAATTGTTCTCGTTGTAGTCTTTTGAACATCTGTACCTGGTAGGTGTCTCCTGTCTGTTCTTGAAACATCTGGGTGTCACAGGCCTGCAGCATCCTCACAATATGATTGGCTGAGGCCCGGTCGATGTCACGTGTCAGAGGGTTGGACTTCTCTGAAACAGGAAGTGACGGCTCATAATCTGGGGACTAAGAAACATAAAATATCAAATTAAAGAATATTTTAACCCACATGCTGCATTTATTCAAAGTTTTTTGACCTGATCAGCTTCAGTCCCGTTATTATTATTATGGTTTATTTTAATCTTAACATAGAGAATAGTATGGTGTTTTGGAGAGTTAGACAAAAGATTAATACCACTTTCATGTCTGTATGCTAAATATGAAGCCAGAGCCAGTAGCTAGTTAGCGTAGCTTAGCATAAAGACTGGAAACTAATGGAATAACTAGCCTGGCTCTGTCAGAAGGTAATAAAATCTGTCTAGTAGCAATTTTACAGCTTATTATTAGTTATTTCTTGTTTATATCAGTTTAAAAACAGACATGTTTAACAAAAGCTGCTTTTTAATGGGTTAATTAATTAATTTACAGCTGCAGACTTCCTGTCTTTATGCCGGCTATGCAAACCATTTCCCAGATGTAGCTTCACATATCTGACCCTTTCATCTGACCTTGAACATGAGCGTAGATATGAGTGAATATTTCCCCAAATTCCTTCTTAAAATATGAATACAAAAAATAATCAGTTCTTCCTTAAACTTACCTCCCATTCATGCATTTTGGAAAGACTGCAGGTCCAATCTGATCCTGCCGTTGTGCAGGAATCTGTCCTTTTCTGTCGCAAACAGTTTTTCTCAAGAAACGTCCCTCTGTGAGGCCTGTTTCCTTTTTGTCAGTTACACGGATTTAAAATGAAAACCGCAGAGTGTTCAGCTCTATCTGTGGTGACAAAGTTCATTTAAGGACCTTTGAGACTGAGGAGTGAAAGGAAGTATGGATTTCTCTGTGACACACCAACACAGAGTTACTGTGTTTTAATAGCAAAAATCGTTCTTGCATCTTCTTTATGAATAATAAGAAAGAAATGAATGGCTCTCACTTTAAGAGGAGCAGAAGTGAAACATTACTGACTCCTGGTTCCTAAATCATAAAATGTGCAACAGCAAAAACAGCTGAAACATGGAAGTAAAAACCAAAAGACTCAGCATGAGACAGTTTTAAAGTCGCTGTTTTAAAGTTGCTCCATCATTTTCAAACATGCTTTTCAATCCTACAGCGAAAAGATCCAACTTGACTCTCAGCATTGTGAAAATATTTACACCCCAGCAGATTGTGGAGTCTAATACGTTTCACCACTTTCAGCGTCATCTGTTTGCTGCAGCGTGCCTCACTCCTCCAGACTCCCACTACTGTCTCTCATAACTGCCAGCTATTTATTTGCTGTCAGTGACACAGCAGAAAGGACATTTTGCTCATCGTGAACCACCAACAAAGAAAAAGTCAAATGTTTCTCCTCACGCTTTGAAAACCCCTTCACCTCTTTTTTTTCTTTACACAAGAAGAACTTTGCATTTCACAGTCGGCTGCAACAGTTGTGGCTCTGTGGAGTGATGCATTTGTACGACTCATCACCGGCTCACACTGATTAGTAATGATATCAGACTTCTGAAGCACAGTTTGGTGTTTAACCTCTCTGAGTCAGTCGGCAGCTGAGCTGTGCAGATGACGTGACTCCGAAGTTTGTTCGGAGCAGCAACACGAAGGTGTCATAATCAAATGTTTTAAAAGTAAAGTAACTATTATGGTTAAAAGTTTAAGCAAAGTCAACTTGTAATATTAGTCTTCACATCATAATAGCTAACGATAGATTCAGGCAATTGCCTTAAAGCTGTTTTTTTGCAAATTTCATTTAAAAAATCATCTAAACCTTTGGATGATACTAGCCATAAATTTTAAATATCAGATGACATGTTGAGGCCCCACCTGCACCGATTTTTTAGCCACTTGGGGGCAGCACAACAAGGTACATAACAATCAACATAAACATATCAAAGCTAACATGTTGCTATGTTAGCAAACAGTTGCCTAATTACAGTTCAGACCAAAATGAATTTAGAGTCGAGCTCCTGGGACAAAGCTAATGTGAGTATAACTTATGTTCACTCTCCTTTCAGCTCTGTTTTGATAAAACCCTGAAGAAAACATCTGTACAGCTGCTTTGTTCACTAGCTAACAGTCACTAACAAGAATAAAGGAGACGTAAAGTGTCTGCTGCAGCTGGATGTGTCACTGATGAGAGCACTGAGAGTGAATTTAAACAGCAAAAATGCAGAATTACAAACAAAAATAATGTTAAATTGAAATTACTGATTGTAGCAACTTTAATGGAAGCCTTACATCTTAATGTTGAGCTCACTCTACAAGCAGATTGAGATTTACATAATTTTAGTTTTCATATTGCAAAAAAATGTATATTTTTATACCCACAATGCAAAATTATTCAGCCTAAAGTGCCATTATTTTGTGACTGCACTGTAGTTTAATATCAATTAAAGGTTTTTTTTGTCCAAGAAAGCTCAAAAATTCACAAGTGAGCCATTAAAAGATGTGCTTAATCTCAAAGACAAGTGAAGCTGTCAGGGACCTTATAGCAGGCAGGAGTCAAATCAGTTTTCAAGCGAGGAGACTGTGGTCAATCAGAGCTGACTCTTCAATTAACCTGAGTGATAATCTGCTTTCCCACAGAAGCAGAAACAGATGGTGAAAAGGCAGAGACACACTGGTCATTTCTGGTGTTTTCTATGGATTCTTGCAGCACAGAAACACTCCTGCAGCTTTCTCCGATTTCTTTTCCCTGTTTTGACTTTTGCAGGAATCTAACAAGTCATGTAAAATTCAAATGTCTGCCTCCAAGTGGGAAATCAGCCCTGCTCCGAGTTAACACACCATCTTCACTGAATGATGCAGCAGCAGACCGGCCAACCAATGAACGTCTGAATTCATATATAAAACAACTCAAGCATCAAGTTTCTCAAGTTCTCTTCATTCCAAATTTAGCAGGTACGATTCTGTTTATTCCATTTTTGTTCCTTTGGACTCTCTCTAGCATGTTTTTTAGCGTGTATTCATAGAAGCTCTTCATAAATAATAAATTCTGCTGGATCTGAGGTGATGCATGTGTTGCCAATACTCTTGAGTCAAGTCAAGCCTGCTGCAGCGCTACACTGCACACTGACCTTGGCAGCAAACCTTCAAAGCTCCTTCGATTTTGAGGAAAAGGCTTCCTTCCCATCCTGCTTCGGGCTCAGCAGCTTTGTTCTTAAATTTCGACAAATCCAGCCCTCCCACTCTCCCCCAGAGGAGCGAAGAAAGTCATCAACTCTTAAGTGCTTCCTCTCATAATCAGTCATAAACCCATGAAACAGAAATCTGTTCTTTCAGGCTGCAGAAGGAAAAAGAGTGTCAGACTTTCATTGTCAGAAACTGCTGTTTCTTACAGTTCTGCTGTAATTTTCAGTCTAAAATTGTCACCAAGTGGACTTTAAACCAACTCAAGTGATGCTGCAGGAACAGTCGGCAATATCAAAGATCACTGATTCATCATTTTTTGCTGATCACATCTCAAAGAGCCCGGAAAACTCTGTGTTGTATTAAAAAAATACAGCATTTTACATTAAACATATGTCTTTTCTCCTTTCATTTTTTAAATTCTAATGAGCTCTAACAGCATGAAAGTAGATTTCTTACACTGCCAAAGCATTAAAATGGTGACACATCGATTTCCATTGAAAAGGGTATGAAAGTGCCTCTTTGAGCTGAACAAAATGAACATAAAACGACATGACAGGCCTCTATAATTACTTTTTCATAGCTCCAGTCTGTTGGCTCCTCTATGGTTTTGGTATACATTTACATATTCTGCAGCAGAAAATGTATTTTACATTCCTTCAATGGGTATTTATTTACATTTTTTTGTAATATGCCTTGTTTTGACATTTTGGGACCTTCAGCCTGCAGTGGAATGAATCTAACTAGGTTTATTTACCTAAATAATGCATTTAGGTACAATTTTTCGGTAAAAAAAGTGTCCATTTTTTTGACTTTTTTAGTCTACATTTGTGCTTTTTACATGTGTTTTTATTACAATGCCTTTACATGACAGCATGATTTAAAAGTTATTTTGAGTATAAGAGTTAATTAAGAGGATTGTTTATCAATCATGGAGTTGTAACATCTAATAAACAAATGAAATGTAACATACAAGATAAATACACTAATACTTAAACTATACTGTAAGTAATAATATAAACAAACTGGAGATTAGAGGAGATGTCAGTTAAACACAAATTATGCACCACATTTTGTATAAGATTCTTAAGAGAAATTAAATACAATGTCAAATATATATGGATGGTTCAAGAGTAACTCTATGCATTCAAATTAGTGCTGGAACTGAAAGCTCCTTCCACTGCTGTCACACTCTATTTAGATGTTGGAGGTTGTCAGTGTCCTCCCCAGTCGTCCTCCCTACTGTGCTCACATTATCTTCAACTGTGTGAGCTCTGTGTAGAGCCAAATAAAGCTCCAATAACCTTGTGTTTTCATTGTTACTGCCTCTCTTTACTTTGTCAAACTGGATAAACTGAAACCTGCGCAATTGATTGTCTGGTTCTTATTTAATTTGCCTGCTTTTTATAGAGTTGTTCTTGCTGCAGATGCACAAATTTCAGCCTATTTGAGTTGTTCTTATCTCGCTTTGTCTCTCGCAGTCATTCACATTGAGATTAAAACTCTCTCTGCGTCCCCTCCTGATTCCCATCAACTCAGAACAACGTCATTGTCTCAGTCTTTTGAGGTTTACTGCTGATCCAGGAGCTGCTGCCGCTGCCTACTTCCCGGCCAAATCATCAGCACACAAGAAGCATTTGATCTCAAGTCCTCCGGCGTTTTTTTGCTTATTCATTTGGATGAATACTGGAGGGTGCGACTGCAGCTGCATCCTTTGATTCATGCAGAATGATTTGGTTTTTTGCTGCTTTTTACACTGCATGTCTTTTTTTTCCTACATGACGTTTATGATTTCAGAAACTTTTCTCCTTTTCCAACAATGTCACAAGAGCTTTTCTTGGCACACTGAGCCCAAAACTTGCCAACTAAACATGGAAATTGTTTGGATTCAATGTACAACCTTGACATTTTCTGCAGAGTTGATGTACATGAAGTCGATTGTGGACAAAACTTGAAACATCTACACAATAAACTGTTTATACATGCTTCTGCAGATGTTCAGGTCACATTTCCCTGCATTTTGGAAAGATTTTAGCCTTAAAGTCCTGATGTCACGAGGGGGGGAAAGCCTGCACTCTGAACTGTGACTGTACGACTGTTACTGTCTCTTACTTGCACGCAAACACACACTAAAACACAGAAACAGCGATACAACCCTCAACCCGCTTTCCCTGTCCTTCAGCCGCACAGCCAGGGTTGTCATGACAACAGAAAGGCTAATCTCCAGTGGACAGAGAGAGAGAGAGTGTGTGTGTGTGTGTGTGTGTGTTTGCACAGAAACGTGCCTCTGAGAATCGAGCATGTGTGTGATAAAGAGGTGCAGTGCGTGCTTGCATATTTCTGAGTGAGTCTGTGAGAAATACATTAGAAATACATTAAATGTGTGTGTAGAAGTGTGTGTGTGTGTAGAAGTGTGTGTGTGTGTGAGCACATTTGTGGTGAGTGGGCACATGTTCGTGATGCAGCCTGCAAGTGCCTTTATCTCAATTTAATGGAAACTGGCTACATTTTCATATGAGAAATCATTAGTAATGCACAGGAAGCCTTTTTGGAAATGTTTCTATATGTGCTGTGTGTGCATATATTTGTGTTTTAATAAAACATTTATTTTTTGTCTTTCACTGTCATTCTTTACACTCAGCTCCATCTCTTTTCACTCATCAAATCCATCACTTTTTCCTCATTTTTACTCCCATGACCTGTTTTCATTCTGACAAAGTCCATATATAAATCCCCCCTCATGTTTTCCTTCTCCGTAAAACTCAACAATTAATGCCTTCCTCTTTTGTTTTTTCCTAAACGCCATTCATCCCTCTTTTCTTTCCCTCTCACATCATCTCTTTTTTTGTGCTTTCATCCCTCACTGTCTTGTCCTCTCTTCTCTCTCTGACACACCCTTTTCCTCCCTCCAACAATTCCTAAATCTCCCAGTCATCCTCTCCCTGGCATTCTTTCTGTCAATCTTTTTATCCTTTGGAGCTGCTTCAGCCTGAATCATCTTTTCTCTTTCGCTCTCACTCACACACACACACACACACACACTTCTTTGATCCCTCCACTAATTCCTAAATCCATCCCTCTTTCTTTATGCCTCTCAGCTTTCCATCTCCCTTGTTTCTACCACTTCCCCTCTCTCTCCATCTCTCTCTCTCTCTCTCTCTCTCTCACACACACACACACACACACAAACACACACTGTCCATCCCAGTTTCTCACATTCCTAAATCCTAAATGCTTGCCTAGCAGGGATCACACACACACTAGCACACACACATATGTTATGGCTGATTAGGCTGGCAGAGCCACAGGGCAGTCAGCCCACTGGAGGGGATGATGGAGGGATGGATAGTGAGTGTGAGAGGGAGGAAGGGAGAGATGGGAAGTGCATAGAGAGCAATTGGTGGAGGGGGATAATGGAAGAAGGGATGGGTGGAGGAAAGGATGGTAATAGAGAGATGAACGTCAGCTTTCTAGATGGAGGAAACTAGCTCTTTCCATTGCAAACAATTACCGTGGCTCCATACAGCTCGGGCTACTGCACAGCGCTGTACGCTGGCTCGCGTGCACGTGCGCGCGCCAGCGTGCAGCTGTGAATTCGGGGTTGAAGTTGTTTTCCGGTAGAGGGCGGAGTGACAGTGTGTGAGAGAGAGAGAGAGAAAGTGAGGAGTGAGGAAGCTGGAGCTGCAGAGGGCTGGAGCTGCGGAAAGGAGCGGAGCGGACACGGGCTGCAGCGGACGCCGGGTACCTGCAGCCTGAGAGCGGGAGGGATGAGAGGCAGGAGACGGGGCTCCTCTGGTTGACTGAACAGGAAGGTTTTTATTAGCGCGAGTCGTGGTTCGAGAGATTTGTCGGGTGTCCGGTGCGCACCCACACACACAAACGCATCCACACACACACTCACACTCACTCACACGTCTTAAGAACAGCGGGAGATGCATTACGTCATAGCCTCCCGTCGCCCTAGATGACCGCGCGCGCAGGACGGATGATGCAGGGCTGCTGGACTAGAACGGGAGCTGATTCCGCTGCTGCTGCTCGCGAGCGCCCGGTGGCGGTGTCTCGACCGGACGAGGAAGAGGAGCCGCCGTCGCGCGGCCGCCGGCTCTGATGGCTCCTCGCGCCCCGGGCGGGAAAGAGACACAGCAGTCGCCGCGGCGCGAGAGGGAAGGGGACAGGTATCGGGGAAGTGACGTGTTATCCGCGCCCCACAAGAAAGCAAAACGGTGCGGTTGTCGTGCGTTTCGCAGGAGGGCAGGAGTGGGAAGGGGAACATGGCCGCGCAGTCGGACGGCGGCAAAGCCGGGGTCGGGTGCGGCGGCGGCGGGGGTTTCGCCCAGCTGTATGATGTTGATACCGAGGAGCCGCTGGACTCCGCCGCGATCCACATCTGTCAGTGCTGCCGCACCTCCGCTTGCTACTGGGGCTGCCGCTCAGCCTGCCTCGGCTCTCTGCTCGGCGGGGGCCAGCCTGCCGGAGGGGTCGGCATCCGGGAGACTCACTGCCCGCCCCGGGAGCAGCTGTGGCTGGACTGCCTCTGGATCATCCTTGCCCTCCTTGTCTTCTTCTGGGACGTTGGCACGGACCTGTTCCTGGCGGTGGACTACTATCAGAGGCAGGACTACCTCTGGTTCGGCCTCACTCTCTTCTTCGTGCTGGTGCCCTCGGTGCTGGTCCAGATTCTGAGTTTCCGCTGGTTCGTTCAGGACTACACCGGCGGGGGGCTCGGGGAGGTGGAGGGGCTGACCAAGCGGGGCGCGGTGGCTCTGGGGTGCCTGTATCCCGGCAGGGACCGCCTGCAGCTGGCCACCATCTGGCTGTGGCAGGCCACCATACACATCCTCCAGCTGGGACAAGTGTGGAGGTATGGGGAGGATGAGGGTGCACAAACAACACACACACACACACACACACACCTGATCCTAACCTGTCATCACACTCACTCTCTTTACTTCTCTCTCACATACACACACTCTTTTTTTTCTTACTCACACACTTAATGTAACTAATGGATGGAGCAGGATGTCGACTCAATGTTACCAGAAGAGAGCAAAGCTTGCTTCACACTGACAGGCAGGACAGGAAGTGCAAGTGGAGGACAGGGAAAGGGACAGGGACTGACTGACAGAAATGAAGAGAGACAGTCAGAGAGACAGTCAGACAGACAGACAGACAGACAGACAGTGATCTCACTTTCACAGAGTTACTTTATGATGTAATGTAACTTCTTTGAAAGTGTTCATCTTTTCAGGGGTTTTATGGTCGAACTGAGGTGCTGAACACACTTTCAGCACCACGGACAGCAGCTTAGTTGGGATTCTTTACTTTAGTTTTACAACAGGGAAGTCAAGAGTGTGAGTGTGTGTTTGTGTGTGTGTGTGTGTGCATGTGCTCATGAGTGTCAGTGTTTGTGACCAGTGGAAAAACGGTGTCATGACTCTTCCCATGAGTGTCAGCATGCATGGAGAGTACAAAGAGGAAAGGCATCTGCGCTTCTGGCAACACACCTCCCTCTCCATCTCTCTCTAGCCCTCTCACACACACACACACACACACGCACACACACAAGCACATTTATACACAGTTGGACAAGGGTAGGTGCTAATTGTAGTGCTAAAAGCACTGGCGGGAAAAAAAAACAGACACACTTATACACTTTTGCTCTTATACACACACATATACAAACATCTTTCTATTGCAGCGGTGTGTTCCTTCTTCTCCTTGCCTCTTCTTTTGTATACTTGTGTGTGTGTGTTTGCTTGTGCGTACATGTGTAGCTTTGACAGCAGGAGTAGTAGTAGTAGCATGCGTGTGCTTGCCTCTCTACAGCCCTCTATACAAAGATAGTGCTTACTCTCACTCCCTCCCCACCTCCCTCTCTCTCTAAGAAGACTCGTTAATGGTGTCCACTTGCCTCTGGGCGGGCAGCAGGGAGAATATGTCGATGTGTTTGTGTTTGTGTGTGTGTGTGTGTTTACATCCCGTAATGTCACACAGTTCCTCCGCCTCAGCCTCTCTGTGGTTGTAGGGTTAAAATCAACCCCCACACATCCAAACACACATCCACACACACACATCTCTACTCTGTCTTCATTCACCCCACCCAGTGATCACCCCTACTTCAACCAGCAGAATGGACTTTCCCACCTGAAGGGACAGAAGAAGGAGGAAGAAACAGAAGAAGGAGAGGGTGTGGGGTTGTTTGAAGTCGGGAAATGGTATGGCCTGATTGAGACAGATTGCTTAGAGATGGAGAGAGCGAAGGAGGGGTGTGGAAGGAGATGGAGGAGGGAGGAAAAGGTTGCTCAATGTGAGTAACAGGGGGGAGGGGAGTAGAAAGAGAGAGCAAGAGGGGGAAAAGGAGGACTGGGAGTGAGAGTGGTGGGGGGTGGGGTGGAGGGGAAGCTATACTGTATGCTGTTCATATGGTTTAAAAGCACATCCCGCCATGTCTTGGCGTTAAGTGCTCGTCAGGGTCGTCCGCCATGCTACACAGCAAAGCCTCAATTCTTAACTTAAACGTTAACACAGAGACTTCCTGTTTATAAATTTAGAAAAAGCCAAATAAATGATGCTAGTTATTTATCCTTGATTGTTCTTGAGTCAAGGACAAACAGCATTTTGGTGTTTTTATCTCATTTTAAAGCTGCAAATTCCATCAATCCAACTTTAAATGGTTTGTTCGGAAGCATTAATGAAGAATGGAATGATGAGGATGTGTTCGGATATATAGGATTGTCCCCGGAGTGCAGATAAAAGAACAGGAAGTCAGGATGGATAACTGTCACACTTTAGTGTAGGCGTGTGTACAATCAGTACAGGAGGAATAAATAAACAATAACAATGCGGTGAAAATGTTATTTTCAGAATAAAAGGTGTGCGAATCTTTCTGTTTTTATCAAAACATGCATAGTGAAGCGTCAAAGTCAAAGTATGGGACAGAAAGGGCTCCACTTTGGAGTCTTTAGGCTTCCTTTTCCACCATGTCACCAGATCATTAATTAGAGAGAAGTGCTCCCATGATTGGCAGCCTAAGTGTCTGCTCATTCCCTGCCTTAATGTGAGCCTTTCTAGCTATATATATTTAGCGGTGTGCGTGCATATGTAGGCATTTTCCTATGGATGCTGCATTATTTATGTTTTGTGAATTAAGCCTGTATGTTTCAAACCAGATGGCTTCGTAGATATTCACACAAAGACATGCAAAATGTAAGAGCACATGCACACACATGAAATGACACCCATGCATTTACAGTACTACTGCACACAAGGAAGCAGGAAGATGTCATTATAGTACAGCCGGTTAACACCCATAGTACCTGCGTCTACACATGCATATAAACACACACGCTGCGAGTTCCCGAGGCAGTTTTAATTTGAATCAGTGCTTACATCCCACCCACACACACTAGAGTTTCCTACATCTATCAGCCCACTCAGTTTATATGAATCAAAATCTAGTTCAAACAGAGGATCATCAACGATCAGTCCGCAGTGAAATTTAGAAATACTGATAGTACAAGTTCAGTGAGCGAAAAGATCAAAGCTTTGAATGAATTACATTTGTTCTATTTATCAATTTCAGCAAAAATAAGAGAAGAAAGTGAGCAAGTAAATTAATTTGCAGCTACTACCAGATACAGAATTCTCACTTTGGCTAATTAGTTTCAGGTTTTGTGCCTGAGAGAAGATCTAACTTTCTACTGTATTGCTCACAGTGCTGCATTCACACAATTTCATAATGTAATAATCAAACACCAAAATCAAAACTAATAGTGAAAGATTTGGCCACAATTATCGAATATGATTATCAATAAAGGGTAACTCCAGTGATTTAGTTTTGCATTTCTACAATGTTTGAGAACTTGAGAGTGACTCATTAAAGAGGCCTAAGCCTTTGATCCATGGACATATTTCCCATAATGCAGCCCAAAAGCAGCTTTTGTTCGCCTTCCTCTTCCTGGTACAATGGACAAAGCCGAAAGGTATTCATGTTACTATGTAGCAGATATGATGAAGAAAAGTGAGAATTTGAGTAAAGGACTGAAACAATGAGTTAATTATTCAAATAAAAGCCAATTAACTGGTCAGCTTGTCATGGATTAGCTATTACAGTAGAATCGGGGAACTCCTCAAATAACACTTTCAAGCAAGTGTTTGTGAAAAAGAAGAGATTTAAAAGAGGCATGGAGGATTAAAGCAATAAGGCTGAAAATATGCTTTGTATTAAAGTTAATTAACACTCTTATCTCCTCCCCCCCTGCAGGTACATCAGGACCCTGTACCTGGGCATCATGTCGCGCCGGCAGAAGGAGCACCAGCGGCGCTGGTACTGGGCCATGATGTTCGAGTACGCAGACGTCAACATGCTGCGGCTGCTGGAGACTTTCTTGGAGTCTGCGCCTCAGCTCGTCCTGCAGCTCTGCATCATGATCCAGGAGAACCGAGCCGAGACGCTGCAGTGTAGGTGGAGCAGCGCTACACCAGATGGACTGACTTCATATCTTCAGACAGCATGTCTGAAAAGCAAAAAAAAAAACAGTTCTACATGAGCACAACTAACTTCCTGCCGTTTAAAAAGGCTTAACACCGAGTTTTCATGTAGTGCAAAATGCACATACAACTCAACAGCTGCACAGACAATAATTGGCGATTTGTACAGCTCATGCTCGCTAATGTGTGGCTGCAGATGGTGCTGCTTTTGGATTTTCACACTGTTTTCTGTCCAGGTAGTCCCAGAAAGAAAACACAATCATAAGCGTTCGGGGGATGTGATAGCCGAAGTCCATCAACCTCCTCTTTCTTATTCATCCAGAAAATGCATCATCTAGGCGGCCACCCACTGGTGTTATTCATTGCTATCACTCTGAGTTTTGGGACATCTTCAAGCTTAATGCAAATATGTGACTAGCACAGGGGGGTGGATGCACGCAGCAGCTGGGACATTAAAAATAACTTTATATTTTAGACTCATACCATTAAGCGTCATTACCAAATGTTTCTGTCGTGTCACACGCTACTTCTTATTTAAGGATGTGCTCAGATTATTACACAAAACACCCCCAGTGACTCATAATAATTTCATGCTGATGTACTTTTTATCTCACGAACCTGGAAACTTTGATTCTGCTTTGTTGTTATTGATTCGTTTTGTTCTCCTTTTGTAACCCTCCTCTGTCTCTTTGTAGGCATCTCCTCCCTGGGCTCCCTCCTGTCTTTAGCCTGGGTTTTGGCCTCCTACCACAAACTGTTGCGAGATTCTCGTGACGACCAGCGCAGCATGAGCTACCGCGGGGCGCTGCTGCACCTCTTCTGGCGCCTCTTCACCATCTCCTCCCGTGTCCTCTCGCTCGCCCTCTTCGCCTCCCTCTTCCACATCTACTTCGGCATCTTTGTAGTGGTCCACTGGTGCGCCATGGCCTTCTGGGTGGTGCATGGAGGCACCGACTTCTGCATGTCCAAGTGGGAGGAGGTGCTCTTCAACATGGTGGTTGGCATCGTCTACATCTTCTGCTGGTTCAACGTGAAGGAGGGCCGGACGCGCTACAGAATGGTGGCGTACTACACCGTGGTGCTGGCCGAGAACTCCATCCTCACTGGCTTGTGGTGAGCTAGACTGAGTAGCTACAAGTTTTATTGTCGTTTAAATTTGCTTGTATCCTAAAAGTTAGAGGAAGCAGCCAGTATAATATTAGGAAATCTTCACCTCCTAGAAGGAGATTTCTTGTCTACGGGAGTTCTACATCATACAGTTACACACCTTTGTACAGGTGAGGTTTTTATGTATGGATTTGAAACTGGCAAGAGAGCCAGCTTTCCTGTTTTAACTGGTAGATAATCCCAAAGATACTGGGAATGGTAGGGAAAAGCTCTTTTTTCAAAGGAGCCTAGTCAAGTTGTTGTTGAAATGTATGTGAACTGCATGTGGATGACTCTTATAGCAAAGACATTGACAGCAATGCAAGTAAAACTTCTCAATGTAATTTTAGGTGGCTAAGAATCAAATTAAAACATCTAATCCAGGAACCGGCTTTATTGTATTAAATCATTTAATTCTCCTCCATCATTATAAAGGGAGCCCTTTAACCTCCCATGTCACATCTCTTCTATTTCAAAGAAAAAACAAAACTCTGCCCTTCAGTCCTACTTACAAGTACTGTTTGTTTGTTTATCCAAAGGCTGATATGTCTTATTCCTCTGCGCCACAGAGCTTCATTGTTGTCCAAAAACGATTGAAAACACATCCGTGAGCCACACTGTTGAACACACAGGCTGGAGTTTATTTTGATTCATTCCTACATTCACCATCCTGTGGCTCAAAATAACCACTAGAGCACCAAATGTGGATGAGAAACACTAAAGAAAAACAAACGCGACAAATATCTTGTTTATTTCAGTGTGAGTAACATTCGCTGATGGACAGTGTTCCATTACACTTGAAAGCAAGAAGACATTTATGTTGTTGATGTATTTGAGAGTTATACTGTTTATACACACAAACACACACACTCACATGAATTTAACCCTTCGTGTTGCCTCCATCTTGCAGGTACGCCTACAGGGACCCAGTGTTGACCGACTCCTACGCTGTCCCAGCACTCTGTGGCGTCTACCTGACGTTCGCCGGTGGCGTTTTTGTCATGCTGCTGTACTACGGCTTCCTGCATCCCGCCACCACCCACCTCCAGCCGAGCCCCGCCTCGTCCTGCTGTGCCCAGCTGCTGTGGGGTCTTCCCCTGCCTCCGTCAGCCCCGCCCACTGCCCCACCCACCCCTGCCCACATGACCAAGTCACAGACAGAAGAGGATGTGGCCGAGACATGTCTTCCCGTGTTCCAGGTGAGGTCTGCTCCCCCCACCGCCAAGCCCGAGGGCCCCCTCATAAAGATCGACATGCCCAGGAAGCGTTACCCAGCGTGGGACGCCCACTACGTAGACAGGCGCCTGCGGAGGACTATAAACATCCTGCAGTACATAACGCCAGCCGCTGTGGGCATTCGCTACCGTGACGGACCCCTGCTGTATGAACTGTTGCAGTATGAGTCCTCACTTTGACACACACACATGTCAACACACATAAGCACACGCCGACCATAAGACGACATGTGAGTATAGATGGATGTTCAGATTTAAAGAGGATTTAGGAGCACAGTCGTACACACACACACACACTCACAATGTGACACCTGGTGTAAGCACACAGACACAAAAGCAATCTTTCATACTTAAACAAGCACACACAAACACACTTACAAGCACATGCACACAGACACACACACGTGCACACACACATTTCTTGCGGGCACCTATGACCTGCGAGTCCCATGGCCATGACTCAACAAGCTGCTTCAGCACGAGTCCATCTCTTTCTCACTTTATCCTTCTGTGTCTTTATTTCAAAATCCTCTGATCACTCTTCATGTTATTGATTTAACTTTACACTCACGCGCTTCGCCGTAAACAAAACAAGCAAAAATAGCAAAATGAGCGTCAAATTTTCATACTGGAGTCTTTGACAACCGCATGCCGTTTACGTTGCGTCGCTCACACTTTTCACGGGATTCAACAGAATGAAAAGACGTGACACAAAGAAAGAACGAATGTGACTTTTAATAAAAGGAGTTTGTGAAAACATTGTCGTTAGTTTAGTCAAAAGGTAGTGTATATATTTTATATGTACAGACGGGATGTTTCTTATGTACCGTTATGTTGTTGTCAACTGGAGATAGAGCAGTTGGGCAGATTGGTTGACAAGGTTCATGAGAAGAGTAGCAAAGCATAATGGGAAAGATGGAGACGGAGATGGAGAGGGTTATTAGCATTAAATGCACACTCTGCAAAAATCAAAATATCAATAAATATCAATAATCAAGTTTATGCTAAAGTTTGTAATTTTGGAAAATACAATAATTTTTCTTCTTGTCAGCCTAACTAAGCACAAAAACAAAAAGCTGGTTGAAAACGCTAACGTGGCTATGCTCAAAAAATTAAAATTAATCTCCCTAGCAGCACCTAAAACATTCTTTAATTAACATTTCAGTATTTATGTTGAATCGTATCCTGGTTATAGATTAACTTCACAAAGAAATAAGAGTCACTAAATTAAAAAAATATTTCTCAAATTGTTAATTAATTCCTTTCATATAGCTAACACTTTAGCATACACAATGTAAAGGAAGAGTTAGCAACATTAGCTCCTAAAATGAGAAGATGAAAAGTAAAATAAGACCTAAAACTGTCTAGTCATGTGAAACTAATATAGGCAAACACAAAAAAACACTGTGATATATGTGTAGTGTAAGAATTATTGGTCTCCCAGAAAACAACTGGCTACAGTCACTAGAACTAACTGTAATTACTACTTTCACTCAACACATGGTATGCTAAAGTGTTAGCATAAAGCTACAGCTAAAAATCTACTGAGGACAGCTGATTTTAACTTTAAAGTTTTTATTGCATAACATGTACACTAGTCAAAATGACAATCTCCCATGTGTTTTGAGACCTGAGGTTTAAAAAAACAAGCCATTAAACAAAAAATAGTCTCAAAAGTTAGCTAGAGGTTACAGCTCACAACAGATTTCATTTTTATAGAGAAGTGTTAGCATCTTCTGATGTTCTTCAATACTAAACTACAGTTATAACTTAACCATTAACGCAGAATTTATGGAAAACATAAGGGGAAATATGCCTACTACACTGTTTTGAGAGTGTGTTTGCCATCTAGCTGTACTCCATCATTTCCTGTTATGCTTCAAAGGGTCGCGGGAGTTAGATTTTCTATTTCATCCACTGTTTCGTCTACGCTTTGTTGCGTCTGTTTACTTTGCCAGACGCTTAGAAAAATGAAAAATTGCCTCTAAATTTAACATAAAGAGCAAATGCAAGACTAATTAATTTTGATCTATGTCTATCAGCACCTACTAGTGTGTGATGTCTTAATCATGTTGGTCCCACGCTAACAGGGTGCTGCTATTGAAGCTCATATAAAACAATTTTGGACTTCAATTGCCACAACCCTCTCGATGACTTGTCTTCTCCTGAAAAATATCCAATATCAACTCCTCCAAAGCCACCCACAGCTGAGCTGTGATGTATGGCTCATTATTTATTTTTTTTCTGTTTGTTTATCCCTGTAATCCAAGCTGTTATATTGGCAGGCGACAACAAATGAGCAGAGATATCAGTCATCGGCCCATCGATAAGAATGTTGCTCCTGAAATCACACACCGTCAGGGGGGCCGCCTTAACACCGCGTGGTTGCGAGTGAAAACAAGGGTTTGGAAAGTGGTGAAAGTGTTTTGGCCATCCAATGCTCCACCTTCTCTCCAGTCCCATGTGAGTGGTAGAGCAGGTGAACCCCAGCCATGGGCCATTTCTAATGGTGCATTTAAAAAAAGATGAACACAAACACACACATGCTTCTTATTATTGCTGCTGGCCAAGAGGATCAAGTAGGTGAAAAGAAACATGTTGTACTTAAGAGTGCGTAAGGGTGTTAAAGGGGTATTTCAACATTTTTGGAAGGAATATTAGTCTCCTAATTTTGCTGTCCTGATGTGTCGAATTGTCTTTTGTTGAAGGCCATTGAAACAAAGGTTGAAAGCAAGCTTGACGGTGCATTTTTTGCTTTCATTGACCACCAAATATAATCATAGTTTAAAATTAAAACATAATTTATATTAGTAAAAACCGACAGAAAGTTAATGGACTAAATTTGTAATGATTATTGGGTTAGAAACCATACAAAAAAATCTTTTTTGCTCCTCAAAATAAAGATTCACTACTCATGGAATCAGTTAAATGATTAACAGATTTACTTAAAAATAAAATAAAAGTTTTATGCAGTCTTATCAATTTTCAGCCAAATGTGGCAGGTGAAAATAGGAGACTAACACCAAAAAATGCTGACTTATCCCTTTAAGCAAGAACAATGTGAACAGAGAGTGAGCTTACATTACTTTTCTGTGGTGCTAGCCGATCAAAAAAAAAAGGCAAATGAGTTAATTTGCTGCACACTGGCGATTAGATTCAGTAGGTGCAAATGCACAGCAGAAGCAGCAACATCGGTGTTCATATGGTGCAACACGCTCAAGCTACAGAGTCAATTGGCTGCTAATCCCACTTCATATGGTGCAAACATGAAAAACACATGTACTTATGGTGCAATAAGGGCAGATTGTCTTTTTGAATTCTATGGTGCAACTTGAGTACTGCCTTCAGTTATCGGCCAAGGCTGTGCCAAAGGCTCCGTCCAAACGGACAACTGCTCTTCCTGTCCTGCAGAAGCTATGCAAGTCTCCAACGCAAGGAGATGTGCTTAGTGTACACGCTCACAACACACACATATATATATTTACACACACTCTCTCTCTCACACACACACACACACACACACAGGGTTTTCCTCCACTGCAGGGAGATATGCAGGTCAGTACACACATGCAGACACACAGAAAACTAGTGTAACAACAATGGGATGCATCCCTACCTCACCGCTTGAACACAGACATACACACACACACTCACACACACTAATGTCCAATAATCCCTTACCCCTTTATAATTTGGGAACAATATTCATATGGTGCTATTGAGTAAAGTCGGATGGTTTTTTGTATAGTTGTGGTTACAGTGATATGGAGAATTTAGCCAAAAACATTTAGAGTGTTACACATTCAAAGTGATTGAACAGTGTAAATCAATCTATCTGGGTTTCCTCATGTAGAGAGTGTACATAAAAACAGCAACACCTTCTGTCTCTGTGACATAGAAAAAGCTACAATGCCTTATCCACATGACAGACGTGGAGACTGAATTATTTTTCAGACATTCAAAGTCACGGTGATGTGCAAAAAGACAAACTTACATGGAGGGTGGTGCTAATTTTTGGTACACTCTGTTGTGGACATGCACTGTACAATTAGCATGGGTTCAGTGCGTCAGAGCACAGAAATCAAAAGGAAAAACAGCATACTGTGTTAGCATGTTGTCCTTAAAAACCGAATATGCGACATTTAGAGAACACAGTCAGACATTTTCTGTTTAGTTTCACAGATCGTTCTCGTGAATTTCCTGCATGAATGTTCTAGATTTGAGGGCACACATGCTCCTGGGAAAATAAGTGGTTACTACAAAAGGCATAAGGTTTGAAGAGTCACAGCTTCATATGTGCTTCTGGGTTGTTAAAGGGAGATTTATGAGTTCCAGAACAACTGGCCCACTAGCTTCTCCCCGGCGCTGACCTCTGACCCTTTTGACCCAAACCATGACCCCCCCCCTTTTACACCCAGAGCTCCAGCCAGTCACCAATCAGGTTTAACACAGCCAAATCAGGTCTGACACAACCAAAAAAAAAAATACAGTTCCTTCTTTCTATGGAAGTGTTTATGTGTGGCATTCAGACTCGACTGCAGCCGTCCAATCAGACTGCAGGTATCATCTCAATTTTCCTTTTTTTCATTCAGATTATCCTTCATATCATCAAGAATTCATGGTTCACAGTCTACAGTTGAGTCTGAATGCTACACAATGAAAAGTTTCTTTCTTCACATACAAAAAAACCCAGAGCCTTAGCCAGGCCCGCTCTGTAGGAAAGTAACATCTGGTCAGTGTTATTGTATGGCTACACATCCACAGCTATGCAAGGTCACACACAGAGAGGTTCTGGGCTTGGATAACCTTTACAAAAAATACCACAATGCTATTCTCATGTATTGCTCTGTTATCGTTTGATTTCATTTTCAACCTTTTTTGTTTTTTGTTTGTTTGTTTGCAAAGAAAAGGTAATGGAGGATTTAATGTGCAACAATGCAAACATGCCATTTGTTTACTTTTTTGTATTTATTTGTAATTAATTTGGTAAAAGTAAATATAATTTTTCTGGAGTTTATTTACAGTTTTCTCTATTTAGTTATGTTGATGGGTTGTAATTGGTCAGGAGGAGGAAAAAAACAGTGTTATGTACCTTTAAGTTGGGAGGATAATCAGGAAGATGCAACCTCCCAACAGAGGAAGTTTAATTGTTTTGTTGTTTTGTTTTGTTTCTGGATAAACACATAAATGTTACACTATCAGGGTCTGCAAAGCATATGAGGCCTGTTTTTAGGCTGTGTGTATGAGAGGATGCATGATGTGTGTGTGTGTGAGAGTGCAAACGACTGTATGTGTCAGAAATGCTTCATATGCATTTTTTTAGCCAAAGTTTTACTTGCTTGGTCCAGAGCTGTGAAATTATCATTCCTCATCATGGTTTTGTAGAAATCGAGGCCAGATGCTAAGCTGTTTCTGATCTCAGACCAGTTTTTACCAGATCTGAGTCCAACTACAGTTGAAATCCTCACTTTTTAGAGCTGCAAGGGTTTGGTTGTTTCGGCACAAATACTCAAATTCAATCATGGAAAACAAGTGGGGAGGATTTCGGTGGTTTGACTCAGGTGTGGACACTATAAGCACAGGGCAGGGTCAATCTAAACCTTAATGTGGATGTAACAATAAGATGTACCATGAGCTTTTATTTTGTTGGGGTCATGCTTTTTTACTGTGTTCTTCAGCTTGGAAAAAAAAAATAGTAGCTCTAGAGATTTCGATGTGCTAAAGTACCTTTCATTTTCTCGTGGTTGGCATTTTGATTGTAAATACCTTTTTCTGGTAATCCTCCTCAGTTGGATCTATGTTCGATGAGTTTGCTTAGATGGCTCTTTGAAATGTACTGATAGTAAATGTTCTTTATAAATACCCAGAATGTAAGACGAGAGAAGATGAATAATACAGCTTAACTGGGAACTGTGTTTTCGTAGGAGTCTGTGCCATTGTGTTGTCTTGAGTATAAGCACACTGATATTAGATCGGTAGGCAAGATGAAGTTTCTGGAGGGGATTTGCCAGACAGCCACAACCTCACTTTGGTTCTGTTTCTCTAAAAAAAGGGTGGATTGGAACAAATAAGTAGCCTAATATTGTCTCTCACATTGCTGATTAACACAAAAAAAAGTATTAAATTGTCACGCAAAGGACAACTATCACCGCAAGCATGGATGAGAGATGATTTTATTTCCTTTACAAGTATACAAATGCTAATGTTGCCAATGGAATAAGTGCTCAAGGATTTTCATGGATTATACTTCTTTATTCTAAATATGAAGTCTGTGCCAGCAGTTGGTTAGCTTAGCTTAGCTTAGCTTAGCACAAAGAATGGAAAGCAGGTTGAAAAAAGGAAGCTACTGTAGGTAGTTTTGTCCAGTGTTAAAAAGTTGACTTCTATCACTCATTTACTACAGTGCACATTTTTAGGCTAATTGCCACCGTTTCATTCAAGTTTTAAATGCTAAGTGTGAAAATCTCTCCAGTATTTGGTTATCTTTAAAATTCAACAATGTAAAGAAACATTTCAAAACAATAGAGATACTTAAAGTGTTTTTTTCCCTCCAACTTAAGACAGAAGTTAGACAAAGGTTGTTTCTTCCTGTTTTTTAGTCATGCTAAGTTAACTGTCTCCTGGCTGTATCTTCATGAATTATTAATATTTTCATATTTTTATGTTGTGAGAAAAGAACCACAGCTGACATTTTGTTCCTTACTGTTTTGAGTCGGAGGCAGAATTTAATGTCTTTTTTTTTTGGAACAAACCCTTTAAAAAACAATAACAGCAGCTTAGGATCCCTGTTTAAGATTTACTGACTCTAAAAGTGATTCAGTAGCTTGATAAGATGGACATATTGTAAAATAGCGTTATGTGCCATCAGTAAGCAGATATTTCAAATGGGAGAAAATGAGAAACAAAACCAGTGTTACTGCAATTATTTTCACTCTAATCAAAGCAGAGGCTGCCTGGCTTAAATCCTCCAATTTCACTGTAGAAACGATGGCTGCTGTCATCAACCGTGTTCAAAGCGCTCCTGCGTCAGCTCATAAAAACACCTTTCAACATCTCCTGGTCTTTAGGGGATTTCCCATATTCACAGCGAATGTTTTGTGACCAACCACAAACGAAACGGAAGAGAAACGAGACGACACGTTGTGTATCTCTTGTTTGTCTGTGTATTCTGTGTCTACGACAGTGTAAAAGCATTCTGGGGAAGAGTTAAATGATATTTTTAATGGCTCCAGGTGGCCAGCGTTAGGAAATGTGTTATTTTTGTTACAATACCTCCTGAAAAATAAAGTCTATTTATCTGTGAAGAGACAAAGATTTACAATAATACAGATGACTACATAGAAATTATGACAGATTTTAAATGATGTAAAACAGATATAAATGAAAACATGTACAGTTCATTTGGTTTTGAACACAATACAGAGATGTATATGTGTCAGTATTGAGTTTGATTTTATATATTTACCATTTTATTACATTGTAATGTTGTGACTGCGATGGAGAAAAAAAATATAAAGGAATATAAATTAATTTTTCCAAATGTGAGTCGCTCCTCTTTTCCATTTTATGACACATGGTATAAGATGCTTTTACTTTTTTTTGAATAACAACACAAAACTTCAGATTTTAAGTCAGTTTTATTGAGTTGGAAAATGACATTAAATTATAAGAATCTCTCTCTACAGGATTTG
Organism: Ctenochaetus hawaiiensis; assembly: GCA_029783645.1. Classification (NCBI taxonomy): domain Eukaryota; kingdom Metazoa; phylum Chordata; class Actinopteri; order Acanthuriformes; family Acanthuridae; genus Ctenochaetus; species Ctenochaetus hawaiiensis. Next base: position 11,202,092 of record JAPZDY010000017.1, read on the forward strand.
CATAGCACCAGACTTTTTACACTTCTCAAGACGAGAAATCTAAATAACAGTGACTTTAAGGAACAAACGCAAATAGAGTGCAAAGATGCAGCTTGCAAGAAGCAATTAAACATTACAAACACACATGTATGATAACCATAAAGATAAAATCATCAGACTGGTAGATTCTGTACTGCATTTCACACAACATTACTGGCCTGAAATTTACTGTGATTGATTTATGTCACATAAAATAAATGTTTTACTGTATAATATGCAGGACAGATGGGGACAAACAGCTTTTTAAAACAGCAATACACTCAATGTGACTCAAAGTAACCACGTTAATGAGGTATATGGACTGAGTTTTAAAAAGTAAAAACTACTGGAGTGGGTTGGTCATGTTGACCACAGTCTCATTTGTTAATGTTGATTGTATCAAGGTATGTCAAGTATTTCACATATGGGTGCATTAAAAATATATACAGAAGACAGAACAGAACATGAAAAAAGTATTAATATGGAAATTTTCATTTTCGCTTGTTTCAGCAGCAGGAGGCATGCTAACACACACAAATACAGATGATTGGACAGTGTAATCTCGATACATGGTTGAAGAAACATGCAAGTATTTCAGTGCTGCATCAAAGGAGGAGGCTGACAATAATCTATGTATCTGTTTTTGACAAGAATTCCCTTGAGGAGAGTAAAATCAATGAGTTAATCTGTTTCTCAACACTTTAAGACATCCTAACCCTGAATTCAGCTCCAAATGTCATTAGTTCCTACTGCACATTTTAATCTTAAAAACTGATCAAACACACAGTCACATTTTTAGAAAACACTAAATAGTTTTATTTAAACAGGTGGGCACTGTAGTTATTAGCAAATGTTACTCTAACAGGAGAAAATAGTGCGTTTTGAGGGAGACTTATTTATGTTGCCAATTAATACTCATTTGATGCTCTGAGCAGGCCAGCTGACAGTCTTGGCTGGGCCCGGGACAAGATCATCTGAGCTGGCCCCCCCTGTGCCTGGATCTCTCCTTTTCCCTTGCTCTTCCTCTCCTGTTCCTCTGCTCTTCCTCTCTCCTGCTCTCCTCATATCTCTTCCTCTCCTGCGTCGGTCATTTTTATTGGCCATAATGCAGGATCGCTAAAATTAGGGCCCCCTCCCGCTCCACCATGACTCTCTCTCCCTCTTCTCTCTCACCGGTAGCCTGGCTCTGACCCTCCGTTCCAGGGCAATGAGCCCCTCCGCATCACTCTCTCTGTCACCTGACTGCAGCTGGATCTCCTCTGTCTCATCCTCTCTGACGGAGCTACAAAACTCAACTGTTTCTGTCAAAGATAACATGTTGTGTCAGGCTTTCATACTTAATGGATGTTAACATTAGAGCTGGCCAGTTAGGTTACAAGGCTGGTAAAGGTTAGCTGTGCTGTTTCTTACCTTGCTCTACGTTGTCTTTACTAGTCCCAGCTTCACCGTCACCACCTTTTTTTAAATATTTACTGAGTGAATCTCTAAGGCCTCTATTTTCTTCTTCTCTTCTTCTCTTCTCTGAGCACCAGACTTGTGCCTCATTTTGAGCGAACTGAACTTAAAATCAAATGACAACATCAAAGTTTGATCAGTGGCCAAACCATTATTGTTTTTTTTGGGGGGGGGGGTTCTTGACAACTATTTCAAGGACAGTTAGAAAGAAAACAAATAAAAAGCTT
>JAPZDY010000017.1:11203891-11218352 GCA_029783645.1 Ctenochaetus hawaiiensis
GAGTCAAAATAACTACAGCATCCATCTTGATTAAAATGAAATAAAGTGTCTTAGAGTGTCAATATTTGATGTGTTTTTAATTTTTACCTTTTTTCTTAAGGTGCTGAACAACGAGACTCTATGGCAGGACAAGACTCTATAAATCAGGCCTTGAGTACAAACGCAAAACTCGTTAGTATACATCTGATGTTGGCTTTTAGCTTTTCATGGGCGGTTTTTATAGATAAAATGTATCAACCAGCATCAAACAAATAAGAGAAATTGATATAATCAAGTTTCAACTCATGACCTCAATTTAATTTTCTATTTTAAACAGGTGATCCAGTGTTTTACTGTCCTACCTGATGCTATTATTAACTGTTAGTTAATATCTCTTTGGAGCATTGAGTCTTTGGTATAATTCACACAGATACCTAACACACATAGCAGATGCCTGACAAATCTTCACTCACTTAACATTTTTGCATAGAACCATCCCCTTAAAAACATGAATACTACCCATTATAGCCTTTTAGTTATTACCTATCATACTACCTTTTAAAAGTAAAAAATATATCAACTAGAATTCTGATTTAATGTTTGAAGCAGGCAAATATGGATAAAATGATATTTTAAGCAGCAATGTAGAAAATCAGTGTAACAACTTAAGAATCCATCAACCTTTCCTTTCAGTGAGATTCAACATGGATCTTAAATGAGCTAGTGGCTCCCTCTGTTGACCAAAACTAAGATTACAATTACAAAAGAAGATAAAATACAAACATCAACAAAATAGTTTTCCATGAAGAAAAGTTACAGCAGTTATGGCAGAAAAAATGAAAAATAAATCTCTAAAATCAGTACCTCAAAAGTATTTTCTAAACTCACAATACATTTTTTTATCTCATTTTTGTCATCCTGCTTCGAAAGAACTATGTCATAATTCTTTAAAACAAGTTACATTCCACAATAAAACACCACTGGCTTCTTGTCACATATTCAAGTCGATCATAACAGTATTTTTCCCACAGTAACGTTGAGGACTGTCAGTGACAACTGTGATATTCACTTTTTCTTACTTAAACTATAAAACTCGATATTTACTTTTTCTTACTTAAAACTCAAACCCTTTTATTAAAATGTTCATATGTTCTTATAAAACAAATAGGTCCTCCTGGCAGCCCCCACATTGAGGAAGGCGGTAGTTACGCAACATACTGACCTAGAGACTGAACTTAGCCTGCTGCTGCCCTGTTAGCTTAACCTAGTCTACCAGTTTCCACCGGAGTTCACCAAACACCTTGACTTGTGCTGTCAGTCGGCAATCAAGTTTATTTGTCACATGTTATCATTTAAGGTGCATCAAGTGCCGCTGTGCCTCAGCGTTGTGTATGTTACTGAGATCAAAACAGCCCAGAGGCAACTAGAAAGATTAATTTATCTCAGACATAAATTCTGTTCAATCCACTCCTCCATAGTACGGCCACAACAAAGCATAAAGTTGATCTGAAACATTTCCATTTTGGAGCATTTTGTAACAAAATTGTGAGATTTACTTGTAGCTGTAGGTGTGTTATTGTGCTGGCAGGATATGAGAGAAGCAAGTGGGAGCTTCTTACATGAAGAGTGATACAGAATTGTGTAAAAAAATATGACATTACTGTTGTAACATACAGTTACTATACCACTGCTAACAACCAATAGGCTATCTGTTTTATAAAGCTGTTTTAACACCAGTGTACAACTCTACAGCAGGTATCAGGCCTGACAGGAGGTCTTTTTACTGCACACACATGCGAGACTGAAAGCTAAGGCAGAGGCCTCAGTGACTAAAGTGCAACGTGTCAAGTACCTATTGGAGCATGAACAGGTGAACTGGCCTTGATTGGTTTACTCCAAAAGGGGGTCGTCGTCATCGTCGTCAACCTGCAGCCTCTGGAAAGGCCGAGGACCTGACGGACGGCGAGAGCTCAGCAACCTTAACAGAACTGAAGAGAGAGAGAGGCCCTGTCAGTTTGTTTAAAAGTTGGAGACATACAGTGCTTTTATGAAATGTCGATCATTTGGCAGAAATCAGTGGCATTTGGTCCAAATATTGCAATTTTTAACCAAGATTTTGGAAAAACTAGTTTCCACAGTTGAATTCCTTTTAAGAACAATGATCAAATCTTTCAAAATTTTTTAATCTTGCTTTTGCACTCAACACATTACTAGGTAAGCTCTGGTCAACATCAATAATAATGTGTTTTTTTTCAGTGTTCCTTGTTCTTAGATCAGCCTTTAACACACTGGACTGGAGGCTCTCCATCTTATTCTCAATCTACATGCTAACCATGGTGTGTACCATGTGTAAACATAGCACCTATTAGTATGCTGTTGCCGTTATTTAGACTTACCAGTGACTGCAGTGAGTAACAGCAGGACGCCCACCACCAGGCCGACCATCATAGGGACGTCCCAGCACGTCTCACCCTGAAGCAGGCACCGAGCCTGCTTCAGGGTGCCGTTGTTGGGCCGTGCCGGCACCGACAGCAGGTGGCACATGAGTGGGTAAATGTCAACGCTCTGTAAACTCTTGATGTGATAATCCTGACGGAAGCTGGGACCAGTTGCTGCCAGGAAGGGGTGCATGCTGGGTAGGGAGTTGTCGTAGCCATGATCGCCCACTTAGGAAAAAAAAGAGGGTAAAGGCTGGTGTAAAGGATGGTGATCCTATCAGTGTACATATGCTTAAAAATGGAAATATTTCTTTGCTGTACTCGTATCCACAAGAAATAATAATAAAAACCTTAAGTATTTAGAAAGTACAAGTTGTTTTGAGTGTTACAATTAAGAGAAAAGTGATGCAGATGACTTTGTGGTTGACCAAATGTTTGCACTGAGAAAACAATAAATCGACATACGTCTGATGTCGTTGTTCTTTCCCTGCACTATGGTCCAGCCCTCGTCAGCAACCAGTATGATTTGCTGGACGCGCTCGTTGTTCTTGTAGTGCAGCCTATCAGGGATGTCCTTTTTCAAATATGCTGTCATATGTTTGTGGCACTCTTTCAGAAGGTTGTAGACATACTTTGGGTCTGCAAAGTGACAGTATTTTTATGAGCAATGACCTAAAAAACACCACCATTTAATAAAGAAAATAAAAGCTACACTTTTTTGTGAAATAATGTCCTCAAAAGTACAATTTAAAAAAGCAAAAAGACAAATAGGACAATTCAGCATATTTGTATGCAAGCTCTTTTATCCCATGTTAGCTTATGTGAACCGGTTACCTGTATGTGGTATGAGCGCAGCCACGGGTGTTTGGTCCACCAGTGTGTAGTTGCCGGGTAGGAGGCAGTCATCCAGTTGTATGATGCGCTCGGCTGAGCACTGAGTCATGCCGTGGTCACTGGTTATCAGGATGTTGATGTGACCCCAGAGCTCAGTCCGCTTCAGCTCTGAAATCAGCAGGCCGATGTTGTCATCAACCTGACAGCGTACAAGGAGACACAGACATCAATAACTGGCAGGGAAACCTCAAGTGAGTGGAGTTCTGTACAAATTAGACTGTGTTGAGACATTGGATCACACCAGGTTTAAGGCATTTTCACAATGAATTTTATATTTACTGCATCCATATTGAAGATATACCTAAATAGCAGGTACTTTAAAACATACCTAAAAAATGCACAAAACTAATATCTATTGTACAAACATAGAATATTAAAAGAATAAAATACAACCTCAAGACATTACTCTGAAACACTTGTGAACAGGCATGTCTGTAATGATATAGACTCGTAGCCATGGTAGCACTGCAGCATACTAACAGTGACGATGCTGACGGGTTGATATTAAGAGCGAATTAAGGTTACCATGTTCACCGTCTTGGTTTATTATATAAGCATGCTAATATTTGCTAATTTACACTAAAGACAGAGTACAGCTAGGACTGATGGGAATTTCATTAGTTTTGCAGGTATTTTGTCATAAAAACAGTTTTGGAAACTGAAAACTATTGACCTGATGGTGGCGCTAGAAGATCACTAAAGACAGCAAGAATTATCCACTGAGGACCATGAATGTCTGTACAAATACTTTTTTATTTTATTAAATTAAATACTAACTTATTGTCTCTCAAAACTTTTTTTTAACACACATTCTCACATTTTACAGAAGGAAAAAAACAGGCTTCACCAGCCAGGGCTTGGTATTTTAAATGCTGGCTCAGCCAATGCAGTAAGCCAGAGTAAATATTGGTTTCTGACTGTCCTCAGGTTGGTATTACGTTGTGTGACAGCAAATTTCAAACATATTTCTGGTAAATAGTCAAACTAGGTTGTCAATCATTGCTCAGGGTTCACTTTATTACAGGTTACTGTCATAAAGTGCTTCATACTCTGTTACCTGTTAACTCACTGGTGAAAATAACCTAAATAAGATCATAATTTTCCTTTAAGAGCAAAAGAGACCAATGGGAAAACATGCTTCCAAAAGATATAAGTTTTTGTTTAAAGAAGACAATTTCAGTGACCTTTTATTACAGGATCACCTCTGTGGTTTTAGGCTTATCTTAATTACTGTACCTCTTGCAGCACTTTGCTCATGGCAGTAGTGTTGTCAGGACCAAATAAGTGACCTGACCGGTCCGGCTCCTCCCAGTAAAGAGCTGCAAACTTCACTCCATCCCCCTAGTGGAATGAGATACATGAACAAAATGTGAGACGATGTCCCTTCAGGTGAGCAGATTTTATTGCCTTGTTCTCTTAAAAGGCACTGTTCGGGTTTTAAAACAGAGAAAGAGCATTTAAAACAGAGAAAGAGCATAAAACATGGAGACCTTGGAGGATATTAAACTGAAACATGTCTTAAGCTGAAGAGTTACACATTACATTTAATAGTAAGCTTACTCAAGTAACTTTTCTACCTTTCTGTCTCCCAAAATCCAGTCTGTTACATTCCCTAGCCGTTGCTCGAAAGTCACATGAGAGTTGTAGGGAAAAAAGTGTGTCGCTGTGCGGTTGTTGATAACGACATCAGACCCAGGCCACATCATGGCTGCCGTCTTGTAGCCGGAGTCTAGTGCGGTGAGCCAGAGGGGCTGCGCCTGGTTCCACCATGATGGGTCTTTGTCGTTGCTGGTGCTGAAGTTCTTGCCGCTGACAGGGTCGTACATGTAACTGGCCAGGATACCGTGAGACTCAGCATACAGCCCTGTCACCTAGGGAGAAGAAAAAAAGATAATTTATGTTGTTGTGATCATTATAATTTTATATACTGATTTTCTTTGTATTTGTGTTTATCGTCTTGTCTTTTGTTATCCTCTATATTTGAGATTTCATTGGGCTAAAAAAATAGCTAAAGCTTACAAAGCCTTTCAGTGTTTATTTGAATTATTTCTCACATATGCAAGTCTGCACTGTTAGCTTGATACATCAACAAATGAACAGCTGTAGTTGTTTTCAGATAAGCTTTCCACACGGCTTTCTGACAGATGATCCTACAGAACATGAAAAGCAAGGGCAGCAGGGTTACCAGGCTGTAGTGGTTGGGAAATGTTTTGGTGATGAAGACATTGGTTAGCTCCTCCACCAGGACCCCTTGGCTGTACAGGTGCTTAAGGTTCGGCATGGGGAACCTCTGCAGGTAGTCCGCCCGGAAACCATCGAATGACACCAGCAGCAGTGGCGGCGGACCTTGTTGGGCTGTGTCGTTTTCTGCGGCCAGAGATCCGACGCTACACAGAAAGCCCAGCAGTATTTTCAGTAACATCCTGAAAAAATGTGGAAAAAAATGGTTATCTACAATTACAAATGACTGGATATGGTTCATTAAAAAAGACTGAGAGTCTACAGTTAAGAAAGTAGCTCTGAAAGGCCTCATGGTTTTACTAGAGGGAAGTCAGGGGATCACCAAAATCAGTGGTCCGTGAATGGCATTTACTGGCAATCCCTCCGTTTACTGCTGAGATATTTCAGTCTGGACCAAGCAAACACATCATCCCAAGAGCCCCACTGCTAATGTGGCAAAACATCCCTGAAGGGCAGAAACAAACAACATCTGGTACTGAATCAGCTCTTCCAAGGCAGGACCAACCCAAGCTGTGGACAGTTTCAATTTCACATCCCTAAACTGTCACAAGCGGACTGCATGCTTGTTTCATACCCACCTGACAGTAAAACATACCATCAGTCAAGCTTCAGAGAAAGGCTTAATAAAAACTGAAATGACAAAGAAATGTCCAGCTTGATGGTAAAATATATTTGTCAGCCAACACATTTAACAAACAGAAGCACAGAAAGAGAAACTGTCTTTCTTCTTTCCTCAAACTTTTGTTTTTCACTTTTACTCTACAGGAAATGAAATTTATAGCGGTTAATTCATGTTGTACCAGCTGGCAACTTTCACAATGACAACCAATCTACTAACATAGGCATATGAGCAAGTGGCTCATTTGCTCATGGTTTACATGTGTCAATTTGCTTGTCTGTAATGGGAGAGGGTTTCTTTAAGTTTCTATTTTTGGGACCCAGTAATTTTCTGTGAGTTGACGTGTAAAAACATTGCCAACTTATGTTGTTAATAACACCACCAGAGTTGGATCCGCTTGGGGTACTTCTTCATTTTATGTGCCAGAACAACAGCACATTTCAAGCTCGTTTTGACAGTGAAGTGTGAACGTTTACACCAAGAACAAAGAGTGAAACTCCTGTTAGATCAGAAATGACTACAGGAGTGCAAACAACTTAGTCTACAAACATAAGCCTCCACCCACAATTTTGCCGGCCTCGAACGTACTTTCCCTAACTTTCCTCCCACTCCACGCACACTTTTATCAAGTATAATTTTCTTATTTATTTTTTAAATTGAGGCAATGAAGTAATCCCAACAGCGAAGATCACAAGTTTTGATCTCAGACACGCATGAAATTAAGGCAAATCTAAGTAAATTAGATTGAGTATAAAGACACCTACGCGACAACTGAAAGAAAGAGAGGCATTGATCCCTGTTCCGGTCTTTCTCTCTCTATTTAATTAAATTCATTATCCTTTAAAGACATTGCTCTGTCACTATAGCTTTATAAGAACCACGTAGCTATCACGTAGCATCAGTAAACTATATATTACAAAGTAAGTGGTGCAAACTCAGCTTTAAAGTTTATGCACACATTATTAGTAGCCGTAAGTGGCCGTCGGCAGAGCTGCTAATAATATGGGTTTTTTTCCAGGACGGGTCTCGATAATATTAATTTAACTAAAGCACAAACAAGTTTAATTGAACCTATTTACAAATTATTACACGTGCGCGCGCTTGATAAGGCAGTGACGCAACTGGCAACCACCTGAAAAACTGACCTGTCAACACACTTCAACAGCCCCAAAAATACCAACAACTGACTAAAAACACTCAGAAATGTTCATAATAATTACACGAATAAATACTTAAGACAAAGTGAAAGTAAAACAAAGAATGGGTGACATTTATTACGTAAGCAAAAATTATTTTATTTTACTAACAGCAGAGGAGCTGGTTAGCTGTCTGCACAGCATTAGCCTGCTAATGTTACAGCGGTCACACACTTCTTACAGTAAAATAAACATAATATAGTATATAAATGTTACCTGTAACAGGCAGTTGTCCCTCAGACAATGCCGTTTATTAACTTTTCCTCTCCGTTCCACAGCCAAATTATCAATGGACTTCCTCAAAAATACACCATCGCTGGGATGCTATCAAGCTAGCTAAGATGGTATTCAAAGACTTCCGGTCAGGAATTTTAAAATAAACATCTCTTTGTAACGACCGAAATGCCACACTAAATAATATTTCATTTGTTAACTAGAGTTTCGTTTTCTATATAAGAGGCAACTCAACTGAAAAATAATGATTAAAGGAAACCTAGAAACTAATAGAGATTCTTTCATTTATTAGTTTTAAAAATATCTTGTTTTAATTTTGAGATAACTGCTCACCTCTGCTCTTGTTGAGGCCAACTTGACGTAACCGTCGACTGACGCCTTAACTTAATTGGCAGGTCGAGCAGCGAATCAGCGTTCAGATTCGGAGGGCGGGACTAGTGTAGTTAGTTAGATTGTTAGATGCAGGATGTAGGTAAATGTAAAATTAGGCTGCAACAGCGGTCGTACCTGAATAACAAATTAGGAAATCTTACGATGTCATGGACGTTGAATTATGTTAAAATAGTGCTATGTCCCTAGTCTTTGTTTATATCAATTCAAAATAACTTTATGAGATAATATTGTAGTAAATTAGATTAGAAGTGCATGATCAACTCCAACACAGTATCTCTCAGCATTGCATGGACCTATTGTTTTGCAATTTGCCAGTCAAGCACATTGACAGCATCCACTTGCAATTCAGCATAGACTAGTAATTACAAATGTGGCCTCACTGATGACAGGAATGATATGGAATTTACATCTCTGAATCCTTGCATTGTTTTCAGAATTTCCCATCTTTCAGGCGGCCTTTGATTTGAATTAGTTTTAACACAAATATTCCTGAGATACAGATCTCATGAGACAGTCATGACAATGAGATCATTAATCACAGCAAAAATGTAGATACTATTCTTCTCAGCAAAGTTATCATTGCATTTTTAAACATTTTTAAGATAGTAAAATCAGTATGTTGAATGTACAAACTGGGATCTTGGAGTTTGGAAGCTGAGAGCATTTATTACCAGAAAGGGAAGACCTACTGAAAGACACTGGTAAGTAACATTTCAGATATGAACAATCACAAGAAACCAGCTTCCCACTGCCTTTTAAAAGTCTTTCATGTGCTTGTTGTCTCTCTGCCAGGTTTAATTATGCAAAAACATGTTTATCTCCTCAAATCTAAAATTTTAAATGTTGAAATAATTTTGAACCCACCAAACATTTGTATGTATTCTTTGTAAAATTTTAAGCTTCAAATTGTGGGTTTTGGGGAATGTTTTTGATAACTGGTTTACAATGTCCTTTGAAGATGCGCTGTGTTTTCATAGCCACCAAGTATTTAACTTTTTGAAGCTACTTTCTCTCCATTCAACAACAGCGATAATATTCCGAGTTTACTGAAGTTGTATTCACCTTTAAGGATCATCGCTGTCATTGGCATTTCCTTTCTGCCTTCCCTGTCCAAAGTCCTGTGGTGTCTTTTGATAAGGTAGGCACTGTTGGCATCACGGTCACTCTGCTCAACACCTTGACACTCTCAGGACCACATCTGACTGACTCCTTCGCTTACAATGAGCCGCTTTGAGGAGAGCCGCTATGAGTCAGTTTCCTATAACCTGACCTCTGAGACAATATATGAAACTGTCATAGAGAACGAATCTCACCATTCCTCAGATGAAAGGCGAAGCCGTTCTTCTTCTTCTTCTTCCTCATCCTCTGCGGCTTCCTCCCATGGAGGAGAAGAGGAAAGAGAAGAACAGGAGGAGAGAGTGGAGATAGAGGAGAGGGGAGGCTCAGACTCGGACTCGGAGAAAGAGGAAGAGGTTGAGGTGAACATGGAAGTGGAGGAGACCAGAAGAGTCACTCGGAGATGGGAGAGGGTGGTGAACAGGGCTTCTCCAGAGGTGGTGAACAGGGCTTCTCCAGAGGTGGTGAAGAGGGCTTTTCCAGAGGTGGAGGTGGACAGAGGACACTCATCACACAACTCATCACGCAGATCCTCATCTTCATCATCATCATCATCATCATCATCATCCGACTCTGAAAATGAGGCAGATGATAAAAAGAAGCCAGGAAAGACGGGTCCTGATGTCACCCTTTTTGTTAAGGTAGGGACGAAGTGGTTTGCATTTACTGCATGAGGTGATTGTGTAATGGCTTCAGTTTAATCTATTTGATATTTTCAGCTCTGTGTGTGTGTGTGTGTGTACATATTTTGCACACACACACACGCACTCAGTCATGCTAACACCTATAAACTTGCCTTGAACTAACTTGAACCCTTATAAATCTCAGTCACAGTCACATTTGTATCAGTCTGGCAAGAACGAAGGTGCAAGGTCAGTGAGTATTGCCTAATGTGTGTGTATGTGTGTGTGCGTGCATGTGTATGTGTGCATATGCAGGTGTGTGTATGTGGAGGAGAGTGGATGTCCTATTGTTTGGGCCCTCCACACACCTCTCTGCACTGTTCATACACTTCTATTTTTGGGCCATCATGTGTAGTTATTTCTGTGTGTATGTGCATGTGTGTGTGTGTGTGTGAGCATGAGTGTGTGCTTAGTGTGTTACTGTGGTACTAAATATAAACTGAACTGACAGGAATGTTCTGACTCAGTGTTGGGATAGTTGAGCATGATTCCTGTCGCAAGGCCATGTGAATGTGTGTGTGTGTGTGTGTATTACCTATCTATCCTTCTATCTACCAACCCATCTGTCTATCTTGTTAGCTAGCTAGATAGTAATAAAAGCAACATAATGTACCCCCACGCCCAAACATATACACAGATTTAACTTATTACATAATCTGCACAGTCAAACTGAAGTCCAGCTCCTCCAGAGTATATAGGGATCATAAATCTGATACTTTGAAACTCAAACCATGTACTTACAGTGATACAATCCTGACTTTATTACCGTATAATAAGTTTGACTGAGGCCTACTGTTGGCAACACCAAGCCCAGCAGCTCTCAACTATTTTCATGCTAACTTTTCTTTACATGTTAGCATTCGCCATTAGCATTGGAGCACACTTTTAATTTCTTAGTAACTTAGTTATTCAATATAAAGACAGATATAGCTATTAAATCAAATGGCAATTTCATCTCATTTAATCTAATTAGACTGTTTCCACTGAATGTGTCCATCTATAACTAATGATACACACAATTTAAACTGTAACATAAAGCCAGGAGCTGGATGAAGGCTGTGATTCAATATAAGATACTTTATGGATCAGATAAAAGCATTAAAAGGGTTGCCAGGTTGTTATATTGCTTTATCTTTTGAGCCAGATTTGTAATTTGTTCAGCCTAATTGCTCCTGTGGAGAGGTGCTGCAGGGCATCCTGATCAAAATCCATTTATAGATTACTTATTAACATTTACAATTATAGACTCACATAACTGTAACAATCCCTTCTGTATCATTCATTAACATTTATAGGGTGTCATTAGAAATTGAGAAACATCTGATTTGAGGGACGTGTCTTAATGTGGGTCACATTATGTAACATTTCCACATCAAAATGCCTAAAGACGTCATGTTTGTTATTACATCATCCCAAATGTTTCATGAAAAGTCAAACTCATAGAAATCTGTAGTTTTGTTTGACATAACAGTGAGCTTTACTTTGTCGCTTGTCGCTTACATCCAAGGTAACACCAGTCAGAGAAGCAGAAAGGAAGTCAACAAACCGACTAAATGTAATATGAATGAAACTCTGTTTTTTCCAAAACAGCTGGTCATGTAGTTTTTTTGTAAATCTAACTCAGGAGGAAAAAGTGCACTTGCTGAAAACTACTTACAGTGAAATAAACAATTCATTACATAACAATTTACATACATTTGGCACCACATTGCTCATCCTCCATGTCGTGCAGCGTGGTACCATCTAATTGGTCACACGTCATGAGTGACAGCCAATCAACACTGAAGGCCACTCACAGTCACAGACACACATGCAGACTGACGCTGCTCAGGTGAGCCAGAGGAGCAGCGTCTTATTCCCATGACACACTTCTCTTTCTATTAAAGTAACACCAGCATGTCTGACCAATGAGAGTTTGCACAGACAAGAACATAATGTTCAATCAATCAACCAATCAGAAAGTGTCTCTAGATATTGTATATCAGGCCTGGGAAACACAAATAATCACATAAGTCTTATATTTATTATAAACATAAATATAAATATATATATATTATAAATATATATAACCCTTATATCTGTTAAGGGTTTTAGGTGTTGTAAAGGGATTTTTTTGACAATTACAAAACCATAAAATATCACCAAATTTATTTTTGACCCTTTAACTGCTGAATCTGCCCAAGCAGCCATGATTAATCAATCTACCTTATCTATAAGTGGTTCAAACATAGGCTGGGGATTCATAGCACCGGACCCATGGGTGCTGATGAGTCTCAGAAGAAGACGATGACTCCCAATGACTCAGAGTCACTCGGTGTTGTGCTCTCAGTCAGAGCTTGAGGAGCTGGGAGGGGCAGGGCACCCTTGGGTGACTTGGTCTGCCCTTTCCCTCTCCTAACTGCATTAACACTGTCAGTGACACCCCCCTCCCCAACTCATCGAAGGGGGTTATTTTTGTTCGACACCGTCACGCCCATACACTGCTGAGGCCTCGGGTACAAATTGAACCTCTCACACACTCTCCTTCTCTCTTTCACACACACACACATACACACACATTCGTTGGCATTCGTCCTGAGCTGACACTCTGACACAGCTGCTGCAGGACCAAGCGGACTTCACCACCATGTACCTGGAGTAAAAATCTGCTGTAAACCGAACCATCTCACACACTCACACACACACACACAGGCAGAAAAACACACCGACACACACATAAACACACTTGTGGAAACAAAACTCACAAGCAAAGCGTGTTTTTTCCTCGACCATGACGGATACAGCAGCCGAGGAGGACAAGGACCCCGATATTGAGCTATTTGTCAAGGTGGGGAGTTTTGTGTGTGTGCGTGTGTTTAAGTGTTTGCACAGTTTGTGTACATCACAAGCTGACACCAGATCAGTTTTCTTCAAACTTCTAAATTACATTCCCATGCAAACTTCACTTTCTATTTAAGTTCTGCCTGAAACACTTTTTATTATTCCATAAATTACATTTAATTTAAGCTTTATTTGTACATTTTGTGACCTCTAAAATACTGACTGCGTGTGTGTGTGTTGGGGGCGGCTCCTTTAAGCGTGTGCATGCTATGTTGTTGTTGTTGTGTGCTGATTTTCCATGTGTTAACCTGACACCCACGTGCATAGACAATCTCTCTCTTTCTCTCTCCTTATGAATTATTACTGGGGTCCTTTCAGTGTTGAGAGCAGCAGCTTTAAATGGTCTGAGGTTATGATACAATATGTGTCAGTATGTATTTGAACCTGTGTGCACTTATACAGGTTTTAGCATGTAACTTTGTTAGCTGACTAGCACAGTCTAAATATTTTCTTTTAATGAATGTAGCCAGTGCCTCTTGTAACTAAGATGCAAAAATATATGAAATTAGAAAATCTGTTTAATTCTTCTAATTTTTGGGAAATTTTTAGGGAATAGCTTTATAGTTTATTTTTATACAGTAAGAGGAGTAGATCAATGCCAATCTCATATGTGTTTTTGCTCAACAAGAAGCTAAAGCTAGGAGCTAATTAATTTAACTTAACTTAGCCTAGCATAATAACTGGAAATGGGAGGGAAAACCTATCAAAGATAACAAAATATGCCTCCTGTTAACTCTAAAGCTAATCGAAAAGTTATATCTTGATTGCTCAATCTATCCAAAACTGTACAAAAACAACAATTTTTGTTTTTATGGGAAGATTTGAGTTGGGTTGTTTAAAGGTCCAGTATGTAAGATTAATGGAGATCATTCAACAAATATGGCATTAATGAAATATAATGTTATAAATGTATTCAGTAGTGTATGATTACCTATAAAAATAAGAATTATTAAGTTTTCATTGTCATAGAATGGACAGTTTATATCTACAAAGCCACAAACACAAACACCATCTACAAACTGTCCACGGTTATAATAATAATGCAACATTGGGATTATTACTGGTTTAATGGAAGAGTTGAAATGCGTCATTTAACTTCCTAAAACGCATCAACATACTTTACATAATGGTTAGCTCCAATGGAAATGAGCTAAAATGTGTTTTCCATGTAAAACACAGCAGATCTGCTGAATGGGGCAGGATCATTAGAACTGGTTCATCAAGAATATCTTAAAATAAGTGGAAACCAAATCATTTCTTTCGGTGACAGTCAATGTTGTGTCAGGACAGAAGCTTATATGATTCCTACAGCTGATATGCTCCTACAGTCGCCTATAACAAGAACCAGTAATCCAAAGAGGCACTGAGGCGGCAAATGGAAGCTGTGTGGATTATTCATGTGGACTTGGTGTCTCATTACAGCGTCCTATTGCAGCTTTGCATACACACTGAAGTACACACACAAAGGCACACACATACACACTCATCTTTCTGTATCTGAAAATATGAAAATTATGCTCAGTGTGTGTGTGCATACCTCAAACCTATTATTTCTTAGTGTGTAGGAGTGTGTGTGTTGTGTGTTTGTGTGTTAATCTAACAATTGGGACAAAATTTAATCCTCATGTACATGGACACAAAATGTTGATGTTTTTCGTGACATGCAGCACGGATCTTTTGTGCCCGCACCATGCTGCATTTGCATGGAGGAGGTTTTGGGATGGTGGTTAACAAAAGGCAAATCCTGAGCTTGAGTCCAGTCTGTGGTTAGTTTCAAGAAACAAAAAT